>VMDR010022095.1:0-16421 GCA_007922815.1 Macrotus californicus
CATTTCTGACAAGTTTTAAACTTTAGTGATATTTCTAATTCTTTTCTATATAATTTTATTTGGAAATATAGAAAGTGAACTTTCTGTTGCTATTTTTTCCATATGGCTAGAAATGAATAGGCTTTTGTTCCAAAGTGCTTAACAGTAATAAGTTATTTTGGTTTTCATGCTCAAATCTGAAATTTTATTGTTATTTACAATCTACTAAAGTCTTACGTTATAAATCCCAAAACTTAAAATAATGTAAACATGTTTCTGGTTTTACAGAGTTTATTTTGAGGTGACTCAGGATAAAAAGTAAATTATAGTTCCTTTTTTAAATTTTTCATTTATTGATTTCAGAGAGAGAGAAGGGGAGAGAGAAACATAGATCTGCTGCCCCCCTCACTATGTGTATTCCTTGGTTGACCCTTGCATGTACCCCAACCAGAAATTGTTCCTGCATGCAACCCTGACATTTTAGGAGGATGTTCCAACTGAGCCACTTGGCCAGGACACAAATTATAGTTCTAATACACTGATAGAAATGAAATATAAATATTACAGGATAAGCCTGGCTCCCTTATTATTTCAAGAGCCATTTTTGTGGGAAAGCAAAGGTTAGTTCTCCCTAATGAAAAACATAACCCCAACAGCCTAATTTCTCTTAATCAGCTATAGAATTTTATAAATACATCTCTTTTAAAAATATTTTTTCAACTATGCCAACTTTGCAATATGTTCTGTAATTCAGATAATCAAATAGCCTTCGAATTTAGTATGGTTCTTTAATTTCAAAGGAATTGCTGCTGGGTTTAGTATTTCAGCATTTCATTTACCTTCAGGCCAGCAAACACATGTTCAGTCTCTATAATGTGCTAGAGCTGTACTGAATACTGAATGTGGAGGTCATTAAGTCCCTGTCCTCAAAAAGTTCACTTTCTAGCATTGAGAAATAATTGTTCACTTTTCACAATTTGATAAACTTTGTTCACCATGTACTTTATTTCCAGGTTTTTTTATTACCTGGCTACTTGCTCATTTTGTTGTAGGAAAAACTAGATTCTTCTTGCTGACACAATAGAGAGTTACAGATCAGCAAGTCCATTAACAGGCAAGCAAAGTTTACTAGTGATAAGTTTTCATGGAGGAAGATAGGCCTAGCCAAGGTGAGGGTGAACCCCTAGCCATAGGCTTGGGCTGCAAAAAGCATCAGGTTCTTTGTCCTGAGGACTTAAGTAGTTAAGTAGTTAACGGATGGGGTGAGGGAGTTACATATTGATTGGTGGGTAAAGTTGGTGACAGCTTTCCCCAGGGACTGAGGTATATGTAGAGGGGTTATTAACCCAGATCCTTATCTTGCTCCATACCACCTTTTGTCAACCATTGTAAAACAGATAGATGACTGGAGGCAGTTAATCAAAGTTGAGGCAGTTACCCAGTTATTTATGGGCTCTTTTTGTAAGCACTAGAGACCCCCTATTATAACAGATAGTGACTAGTGGCAGGCAGTTAACCAAAGTTATTTTATGGGCTTTTTCTTTGGGCACTGTAGACCTCTTCTTCTTTCCCCTTCTAGACCTTGATATGAATACAGTTTCAAAGGCTTTCTCCCAGATAGTGGAAACAATACATACAGAATTTCAAGAGTTCCCCTCCTCTTGTGCTATCACGGTGTTTTCTGTAATGTTTGGAATACCTGTTAATCTTATCGGCCCAGGCTCAGGACTGCTGAGTTAGTGGGTGAGATATGTCTCCCTCTCCCTCCCTGTCTTGGTTTAATATCTATCCTACCTGCCAGTTTTTCTTTTGATTATTTCCCAGGACCTTAATTAGCTTTCCTATTTTCTGGGTGTAGACATTTTCCTTGAAGTAGGACTTTACAATTCATTTTGGCTATAGCAGCTTATTGAAATTTCTTCAGAGAATAATGTATACAAGAAATTAGCAAAATTTTTGTAAAGGGCCATATACAATCTCTTTTTTGGCATTTTCATTTTAAGTAACTCTTTAAAGTGGAAAAATAATTCTTAGTTTGTAGGCTTACACAAATAGGCTATAGTTTCTGACCCCTAATCTATATTACCTTTCTGAAAATATGTTTTGCAGTCTCTAACTCCACTAGATGATCCTTGCGGAAAGGATTACATGGTCAAATAAATTTGGCAAGTGTTTTTTGTTATACCATTCTCCTGGAGGTTTATAAAGGCTCATTAGCATTTCAAAGTCTTTTAAAAGCCCTCTGTACACTGTATGTAAATGTTTTTCTTCTAGGAGCTTTGTGAGTTTGGGGGTGGTGTACATTACTTACTTGTATTCTGTAGAACTAGTTTTTCAGAAAGCCTACCTACACAATCTCTAGATTACTTCTTGATAATAATTTATAATTAATCACAGACTTGTTCTTCCTTTAAATTAACTATTGGATTGGCAAAAAATTTAGTTTTTTTCCATGAGATTGCTCTAGTAGCACTTATTGACTTTAACTTCACTTGAAACAATTTTGTTAGATTGTATTGTGACAATTGTCATATCAGTGTGCATTTAAAAACACATTGCCCTGGTTGGTGTGGCTCAGTGGATTGGGTGCTGGCCTACAAACCAAAAGGTCACCAGTTCGATTCCCAGTTAGGGAACCCCATGCCTGGGTTGTGTGGGGTGGGTCCCCAGGCAACTGATCAATGTATGTCTTGCACATCGATGTTTTCTCTCTCTTTCTCCCCCATCCTCTCTCTAAAATAAATAAATAAATAAAATCTTTTTTAAAGAAACATCAAAATTGGTGAATTTTTTATAGCCATTTTAATATTGAAGATGAAAGAAAATATACTTTTTAAGCATATTATGCTTTATTATTTCAAGAAAGATAAAAACACAACTGAAACATAAAAAAAGATTTGTTTAGTATATGGAAAAGGTGCTGTGACTGATCAAAGGTGCAAAAGTGCTTTGCAAAGTTTTATGCTGGAGATTTCTCACTGGGTGGTATACCATGGTCAGGTTGAAATTCATAGCGATCAAATTGAGACATTAATTGAGAACAATCAACATTATACCACATGGGAGAGAGCCGACATACTCAAAATATCCAAATCAATAAAGTTATTCGTGAAAGTGAAAAAATGTGTCTTTTATTTTACGGAAAAAACCATATGGACTTTTTGGCCAACCCAATACTTTGTCTGCATCAACTTGAAAGTTCACTTTAAAATGTTCTATGTACTGATGTGACTGGATTGTGAGCTTGAAATTTAAACATATAAAAAGAACCATAGAATCTGATTTCTGAGCAGTTTTCTGTGTTATCATTTTATGACACTGCTTATTTTTTTTCTTTTCACCAGGAAAAATGGGTTGAAGTTGCCTCAATGAAAGTGCCTAGAGCAGGCATGTGTGTTGTGGCCGTCAATGGGCTTCTGTATGTTTCTGGAGGTCGATCTTCCAGCCATGATTTCTTGGCCCCAGGTACTTTGGACTCAGTTGAAGTTTATAACCCTCATTCAGATACCTGGACAGAAATTGGTAACATGATCACCAGTCGTTGTGAAGGAGGTGTTGCTGTACTATGAAATATGATCTGTAAGAGAATACAAGAAACATTTTGAAAGTATAGGGATCTGATCGTTTGCAAATCACACACATATTTGGTCATAGGACCTTTTGATTCTGTTGAGTTTTTCATTTATTTGATAGATAAATGACTTAAGAATTATTTTTCTAAGAATTTGAGTGAGAAGGGATATGGAATATATCCTAAATAAAGAGGTCACAAAAATTTTCCAAGTTTACTAACAGAAATACTATTTATGCTCTAGAATTGTCCAGTTAGGAGTAGAGTCCTATTTGTAAAAATGATTTGCTAGAAACTTCTTGGCAAATAGCCTCTTTAGTGGCTTCTCCAGTGCAATTTAAGCTGTAACAGGACCCTTCTGTGATGTAAGAATGACAATGAAACAGTTTAAAGCTGTGTATACATTCATGATTCAATGCAGAGCACAATTTCCCATGACCATAGTTTAACGTACAGCAAAAAGCCAATGAAACTATTTCCTACTTTTATGTGATGCTAGGAGTTTCACTAGCCCCAAACTTTTTTTAAAATATATTTTATTGATTATGCTATTACAGTTGTCCCATTTTCCCCCCTTTATTCCCCTTTACCCTGCACTCCTCTCCTATCCTCATTCCCTCCCCTTAGTTCATGTCCATGGGTCCTACATATAAGTTCTTTGGCTTCTCCATTTCCCATACTATTCATAACCTCCCCGTCTATTTTGTACCTACCATTTATGCCCCTTATTCCCTGTACCTTCCCCCCCCCTTCCCTCTTCCACTCCCCACTGATAACCCTCCATGTGATCTCCATTTCTCTGGTTCTGTTCCTATTCTAGTTGTTTGCTTAGTTTGTTTAGTTTTTGTTTTTTTAGGTTCAGTTATTGATAGTTGTGAGTTTGTTGTCATTTTACTGTTCATATTTTTTATCTTGTTCTTTTTCTTAGATAAGTCCATTTAACATTTCATATAATAAGGGCTTGGTGATGATGAACTCCTTTAACTTGACCTTACCTGGGAAGCACTTTATCTGCCCTTCCATTCTAAATGATAGCTTTGCTGGATAGAGTAATCTAGGTTGTAGGTCCTTGCCTTTCATGACTTTGAATACTTTTTTCCAGCCCCTTCTTGCCTGCAAGGTTTCTTTTGAGAATAGCCCCAAACTTTTTATTGGCAACAGATATACTAGGAAGGACATGTGGGAAATACCTAGCTATTTATATAGCTATTTATTCATATATAAGTTTTGACCTGTTGATAACAGCATAAAAAAAGCTTTTGCTCACTTATGTTTTTTGTGTTGACACTGAAGACACAAGTGGGTAATTAAGAGCAGGTTCTTAGTGATAGTCCTTCATTGCAATGGGGTAATAGGGCCCAGTAGATGGTATGACCTAATAAATTTCTTCCCTATTTTCTAAGTAGTCACCAAAAATATTTGTTTGGCTTTAGGAAGATGGAATTTTATTAGATCATCAAGCTTTGTGAAGCTTACTTGTACTTAGACCAAGCCTAAGTAGGAGCTTACTACAAAGCTACTGCCTGGCTTGGAGAAGATCGAATTGTAGATGCCTGTGAAAATTCTTATAGACACTGACTCATAAGTAGAAGATGAAAGGCTTCTGATCCAAAACTACTTCTCAAAACTTCTCATTTCCCCCCATGAGAAGCATTTTAAAGAACTGTTCTCTGTCCAGTTCTGAGAAGAAAATTCATGTACATGATCATCACTTGTATTTCTACTAGTCAGTCAGTTGGAGGCATTTGTGTTAAAGATGTTGCATACATTTAGGTTTACCTAGCTGATTCTAGGATTTGATTACTATATTCCTGATTCCCCCCTTTCTTTACTGAAGTCCTTGGGACTATTGTTATAAGCATCAACAGCTTATTTAGATAAAAAACTCTTGGTAAGCATTAAAGACTCAGCTTTCATATCAAACATATTTGGATTGGCCCACAAGGATACTTTTCTTCATAACTTAACCATATGCTTGTATTAAGAAAAGTTTATGTAATGCAGACAGAAAGCTCTGAAAGTCTGAAGGGTCAAGATACCTGGTTGGGATCTATAAAACATCAAGGAATGAAGTGTCAAGATAATTTGTAGATTATTTAAGCTTACATGCCTTTAATATTTCTGGTTATAGAGAACCTGCATTCTGACTCAAAAGAGATTTACGGAATGTTCCTATAATTTAATTCTCTTTATTACCTGGCAACCTAAAATGGCATCATGAAGGGAGGCATTATGTACTGCTCTGGCAGAAATGCAATGTCACGACAATCAGTGTTTGGGCTTAATAGGTCCAGATGATCCCTGAAGATAGGTAATTATAAATATGCTGTTTCCTAAGTAATGACGAATTGCTTTAAAAAGATTGTACAAATAAAGTATTTTGATTTTTGCTTTTCTTTCAGAGAAACATCTTCTGAAGAATGTGTTTTCTTTCCTTTATTATCAGGCTGTAGCAAACTGTTCTCTATGTTAATAAAGAAGGATCATGTGGTGGTATCAGCCACGATCTTTAACTGGTAAACTTCTTAATGATCTGAGTAAGTTCTAGCTCTATGGTATTTTATATATATATTTATTATTATTATTATTTTGCTTAGGGTTGCTGGAATAAAGTACCATAGAAATATAAACAACAGAATTTATTGCCTTAGTTTCAGAGGCTGGAAGTCTAAACTCAAGGTATTGGTAGAGTTGGTTCCTTCTGAGGGCTAAGAGAGGGATCTATTCAGGCTTCAGTCCTTCACATAGCTATCTTCACGTGTACATGGCATTCTCCCTGTACGCATGTTTGTCTCTAAATTTTCCCTTGTTATAAGAATACCAGTAATATTACATTATAGCCTACCCTTATGACCTCATTTTAACCATACTACCTCTGTGAAAACCTATCTCCAAATAAGGTCACATTCTTAGATATTGGAGATTAGGACTTCAACACATACTTCAGCCCATAACAGGTATGTAAGAAAGTAAACAGGTTACCACTCTAGACTCTCATCTTTTCACAGCAAGAATCACTATAGTGGAAATCATATGTATATAATTTACTTATGAAATTTAGTATTTGAATACTTAAGCAGAGATAACATAACAGGTGATATCATTTCCTTATTTATATTTACACTGTTCTTTTTCTTACACTAGTTAAAATGTTTTTCCTTTTTTATGCTAAGAATCTCAAGAGACAAGGTTTTCAAGTTAGAATTCTAAGGTAATGCTTTAGCTGTTTTGAAAAAGCTTTCTGTGAGTTAACGTGTAAAACCATGCTCAACATCACCAGCCATCAGAGAAGTGCAAATTAAAATCACAATGAGATATCATCTCACATGTGTCAGAATGGCAATCATAAACAAATCAACAAAAAAGTGCTAGTGAGGATGGAGGAAAGGGAACCGTAGTGCACTGTTGGTAGGAATGCAGACTGGTGCAGCCACTGTGGAAAACAGTATGTAATTTCCTCAAAAAATTAAAAATGGAGATGCCTTATGACCCAGCAATTCCACTTCTGGGAATATACCCCAAGAATCCTGAAACACCAGTTCAAAAGAACTTATGCATCCCTATATTCATAGCAGCACTATTTACAATAGCTAGGTGTTGGAAACAGCCCAAGTGCCCATCAGTAGATGAGTGGATGCAAAAACGGTGGTACATTTATACAATGGAATACTATGCAGCAGAAAGAATTCTTACCTTTTGCCTCAGCACAGATGGAACTGGAGACTATTATGCCAAGTGAAATAAACCAGTCAGCAAAAGACAAATACCGTATGACCTCACTTATAACTAGAATCTAATGAACAAAATAAATGAAAAAAATAGAACCAGAGACATGGAAACATGGAACAGACTGACAGCTGTAGGAGGCGGGGATTGGGGGAGGCGGGGGGTACAGTGGTGGAAGGAATGGAAAGGGATTAGTTAAAGAACATGAATGACTCACAGACATGGACAATGGAACGGAGATTGACTGTGGGAGAGGGGTAGGCTGGATGGAGGGGGGGGGCACCAAAAGGAAAAAAATTAGGATAACTCTAATAGAATAAACAATAAAAAAGTAAAGTAAAAAAAAAAGTAAAGCCAGTTAGCTCCTTTCATTAGAATATCAAGATGGCTCCAGCTTGACTCTTCCTAATTTTTTGCATCAGTGGCTTTATTCTTTTAAATAATTTTTGACCCACTGGTTTTGTTGATAAGTTGCATCTATACTCTGCCAAATATCCTGATAAAAACTGGAAAATGTATCCATCTTCTTTTTAAACATGACTTGCCCTTGTGACACTACTCCCAAATAACTCTAGAGCCAAAGATACTTTCAGCTCATATAACTAAGTTATACCAAGTAAAAGGAATTTGGAAATGCAATTACCAGGGGCAACTTAAATGAAAACTTTATCCTGGAACCACTTATTATTTTCAGACATTCATAGATTGAAGTTATTCTCTTGAAACAAGAGAATGTGTATGTTTTTTCAGTGATCATAGGCTCTAGCAAAAGGGATTTTTTTCATCTTTTTTATTTTACATTTTTCAAAAAAATTAAAACATTGAAATGTATGAGTGGACAACTATATAGTTCATAAGACTGAATGAGAACTGTAACCGAATATGAATGAAAAGGACTTGTTAGGGATTTTCATGCTGTTGACCATGTAAGTCCTATGAAATAAAGATTTCTAGAAGTGAAAAAAAATGTGATCATTGGTGGGAAACGGAGTTAAACAGTAGTAGAAAAAGGATATGCAAAACAACTTTACAGGACTTATAACCAACATGCTAACATCATCTACAGGGTAGTTTTATACTTATTCTACTTGACCAGGTCTCTTGGGTCCTTTCTCCGGATAAATATCTTTAAGTAGTAAAGTCATTATAAATGATAAAAAGGCGACTAAAGTGACTACTATCCTCAGGGCTTTGAACCAATTGGGATAATGTGGCAAGAGAAAAAGTTCATTATGTAATGCTATCCCCAAACCTATTATTACTGTGACTATAGCTTCAGTGAGCCTCTCAGAAATAAGGAAGGCTAACCATGAAAACACAACAGGAGCTGTACTGCTAGCTAAATTGAGGAAGTCTGGTTTGGCTGGACTACCTTCTGGCAGAGCAAAACCCCATCTGATCCCTCCCAAGAAAGACAGGAAACTCGCTCCATAAGCCATCTGAGTAAAAGCTAATACGGGGATGTAAGTCTTTGTCATCAGCATAATGAGTGGTGGTGCAAAGAAGGGGATTAATCCCGCCAAAGATACATATAATGCTGGCTTTGGGCTGTCAGGCAGGTACATGATAGTTTTTGGTGGCCTGGCTGGAAGTACTGGCTTGTGCTTCTTAAAGCTGCATGGAGAAGTATGATAGTATTGTGTCTTGTTCATACACACTGGAAAGGATGAGAAGGGCAAAGGCCTTAGAAACAAAGGTGAATTGTTCTGCTGGAGACATGTCTTGAGAGAAAGTATTTCTGTTCTCCTGCTGGCTCCTAGTCCGACCATGAAAGGGTACTTCAACATCTACAGAGAAAATAGAACCAGAAGACAAAAACAGATTTTTTTAAAAAATCACCAAATGTCTTAGTTAATTCCAACACAGAACAATATAAAAACAAATTATCTACCCTCTGTTAGCACACTTTACAGAACTTTACAGAAAGGTTGGACTACAGAGTGATGTTATTGCTGGCTAAGACTATTAACAGCTATACAAAATGCAAAAGAAACTACTGAATAGAAACTAATGTTTTGGCTTACTGTTAATCTTATGCCATGAGAAAAATATCTCAAAAGAACAGGTAAGGACTAGATGTTCACTTTTTGGCATTCTAAACTGCCTCTCCTATTTATAAATTGCAAAGGCAGTTGCACTAATCACTGGGAATTTTTTTTTTAAAAAAATATTTTTTAAATTTATTTTTAGAGAGAGGGGAAAGGAGGGAGAAAGAGAGAAACATCTGATGCATGAGAGTTACATGGATCGGTTGCCTCTCGCACACCCCTACCTGGGGGCCTGGCCCGCAACCCAGGTATGTGCCCTGACTGGGAATTGAACCAGCGACCTTTTGGTTGGCAGGCCTGCGCTCAATCCATTGAGCCACACCAGCCACGGCAGGAATTCTATTTATGTAGAGAAAAGCAATCTACCTTCCAATTTAGCTTTATGGACACTTCATACTTTTCATAGCTCCGTGCTTTTTTTACATGTCTCTGGCTTACTTTACTATCTGGGAACTTGTCTTTCCAAATTCAGCTTAAAACTTTCTTCCATCTGGTTTAATGCTCCTATAAGTACCCTATGTGCACTTCCATTATAATTCTCACAGTGAATTAAAATCGTGTTTACTTGTCTGAGTAGACTCAAGAGCCAAGGGCATATTTTTTCTTTGCCTTAAAAAAAAAGTCCCTAGTGCCTTTCATGGTATATGGCCAAATAACCTTCCCTGCTGATTCTGTGCTTTAGTGAGCAGATTCCAAACTTCAGCAGATCAACAGTAACTCAAGAAGTGTGAAATGAAAGGAAAGAGGAAACAGTTATTTAAGAATCTTGGTAATTTCTCAAAATGCTAGGAATAATTCCATCTTGGGGCCTCCTTTTTCCTTTTATCTAGATTTTCCTTCCCTGAGCTACTTGCATGGCGCATTCCCTAACTTCTGACCACCCTGTTTATAAAAAGTGTAATTGTAAGTCTGTTGTTGACGTGTTTCCTTCCTCTGCTTTATAGTTCTCCACAGCACTTACCACTTGACATTATTTTTTTTTGTATTTTACTCCCATTGCCACCCCCAAATATATGAGGATAGGATATTTTTTGTCTTCTTTTTCACTGCTATTGCCCAGCCAAACCATGCCTGGCAAGTAGTGCTCAAATATTTGCTAAATAAACCAACCTTTGAAGATGCTTGAGAAAACTTCTGGATGAAGCAAAGCATACTGGGCCCTAATGAGGTCTTGTTCAGGAGGATGCCAGGTAGTTCTGATTAATGTATTTTTACAGCTAAGTGGACGAGCTGAGTCAGAAGCATGTTGCTGTGTACAAAATAAGATGTCACTTAATTTTCTTTTTATAATTTTTTAAAAGTAGCAAGAATTTCTTCCATATAACACAGTTTCCTTTGAGAACAATCATTAATGTTTTCAAAAACTCAGTAACATGTTAATAGATCCTTTCCTTCTCTGAAAAGAGTAGTGCCCTGCCCTGGCTGGTGTGGCTCAATGTGTTGAACTCACGCCTGCAAACTGAGAAGTTGCCAGTTTGATTCCCAGTCAGGGCACATGCCTAGGTTTCGGGCCAGGTCCTCAGTTGGGGGTGTGTACCTCCATCATTTCCCAGCTGTGTGACCTTGGATAAATTGCTTCCTTGAAGTGACAATTTTCTCATCTTTAAAACTGAAGGTCATAGCATCTCTGTTCTTTTTTTTCGCCTTAGTTATCTATTTTGGGACTTTACATCTCAAAATGATGACATGGTAATACAATTTATCTGTCAACCAGATAGTGTAGCTAATATGTTTTACATGAACTCATTTAATACAATAACCTCATCAACTTGGTGCTGAAGAGACTGTATAACCTGTTAAGCTAGAGCACAGACTTTAGAATCAAACAATCTGGCTCAACCACTTATTGGCTATATGACTTTGGACAAGTTATATAATCTTGCTGTGGTGCAGTTCACTTACCTTTAAAAATAAAGATTATAGTAACTACACAGGGTCGTTGTAAAAATTAAATCAGTTAATACATATAAAGAGCTGAGAACTGTCCCTGACACAAAGAAAGCACTAAAAAAAATCAGCTATTAGTTCCTCCTTACACAAGAGGGAATGGTTAAGAACCCTGTCTAATATAAGCAACCAGTATGTGACTTGAGAATGTGAATCCCGATGTCTTATGCAAGTCCCATTCTTAACCTGGAGAATGAGGTGTCTAAAAAAATCCAAAAGCCACAGTTGCCACTTCATTAACAATTTTAATGAACTAATTTCTTGATCACAGATCTGAGAACTCCAGTGTACTGGTCAATGTCTTTATTGTACACATGGAAGCAAGTACAAAGTTAAGTTGTGCTGGGCCTCTGAGTCGATCTTAAAATCTACCACACACACCTCCTGTCTCCCAGACACATTTATCTGCAGGGCCCACGCACACCTTTGCTCAAAATCATTCTGTGTGGGGCCTTCTGGACCACCCCACTTAAAATCTCAGCGCTCCCTCCACCTTTCCAAACTCCCTATGCACTGTGATAATGTGCTTTCCAACTCATGACTTAAAGCGAACAAATTATAGCCTAAAGCCCAGGGACGGCCAACTGGAGAGGGAATTAAGGACAGATCCAAGGGTTAATCCGCTCAATTCAAGAGAAAACGCTCAGTGTGTACACTGCCCCGAAAGAAAAAGTTGCAAACTGCAAGCCTCAGAACCGACATCTGAGAAAAGGATGTGGGATCTGGATAAACTTTTCCCGACCATGCCCACAGCTCTGGTTTACTGCCAACTCTTAGTGCCCCCCTTCTCTACCTGCACCTCTCACAGCAGCCCTGCTACTCACTTGCCCGTGTTGCGCGGGAAGATGGAAAGTTGAGCTGCAAGAACAGCCAGGTACTCCTGAAAAGGAACTTCCGGCAAGTGGGGTTAGATAGTCCCCAACTTCCTGACAACCGAAAAAAAAAATGATTCCGGGTGGGGACTGGACCAGCGCAAAGTAGTTCCCATGTTGGGCTTTCCTGTCTCTTAATTCTAATGAAAGCCGCTTTTGAAGTCCGTAGGGTAGCTGAACGTTCTTTACCTCTATTCTAGGTTTCCCAGCCAGTTCGGGTAGGTAAAGTGCAACTCCTGAAACAATCTCAGAGTGATGGTGGAAGGTAGGAAAGATTTGGAGTCTAGGCCAAGTGTGACTTGGCCAATTTGCTTGTCACCTCTGAAACTCACCTTTTAGTTTGCATAACAACAAGGTTTCTAGGATCGACGGGACACATCTGCGCATTAGGGCCCTGAATTACTAATACTATTTATGAAAATAAAAAACGGTCTACTTCCTTTTGCTGGGACCTGGAAACTTGATTAAGAAATAACGAGCACAAGAGGCAGGATTTTCACCCCCATGAAAGGTGTGATGGTAAGAGCTTTGGGGGTGATTCAGAAAGATCATTCGTCCCCTTCACTTTAACTTTTGTCGGCTATGTGACCCCGGGCAAGTCTGTTCCCTTCTCGGGGACTCCATTTTACAGTCTATCAAAGGGGAACAGCACCAAGCAATTTGAGCGGCCTTCTTAAAACTGGAGGACAGCTCCAGGGGCCCATGCTGGCCCGTTACTGCTTCCCTCCTTCATCTGGATAGCTTAGCTTCCTGGTTGCAGGCCATCGTGTGGTTTAACTTCCAGTGCAGGAGAGGCTCACGGCAAATTCTGCATAACTAACCACTTCCAGTCGGGATAGGCGCACTTTTTATTTCCTTCTTTGTCATGGCAGCACCGCCCCTTCCCGTCGTGCTATACCCAATGAGACTATGGGTCAGAGAACAGCTTCTCTGCCAGGAAGTGAGGCCAGAAGTCCGCACTGTGCTGGGTCCGGATCGTGACGCCAGCAGTCTAGCGGAACTACTACTCCCAGCGGGTAGTGCGTCGGGCCTAGCCGCGCAGGCCTCCAGAGCTCCGCGCTGTGGCCCGCTGGGGGCTGGAGTCTTAACGACACGCGCACGTGAAGGAGCGGAAGGTGGGAAAGGGTCGGAAAACGCTTGCTCCTACGAAACCAGTTTGCTAGTACTTGTAGAGGTAATTTGGAGACGGATGCTTGCCCAGAGGTGAAGTGTGGGAGGGTAAACAACGAAAGGGCGGGGAAAACTGGGCAAACACGAACACACCACCCAATCATTGACGCGCGTCCAGGCTCTAGTGTTGGGCAGGGGCGTACGGGGAGTACCAAACTCGGCCGCCGCCTCTAGCCGAGGGGAAGGGAGCTGGGGGGCGGGGCGAGGAATAACTGCCGTTCACGCACCCGAACGTTGACGGCGCGAGGAGAGGGCAGGGTCATCAGAACACGGCGCGTGCGCTTGCGTCCCCAGTGGGCGGTGGGAGTGGGTGGGCGTGTGTGAGGCGGGGTCGAGTGGGGGCGGACTGAGCTGGTCCTCGCTCCTCCCCCTCCACCCGCTCTGCCCCTCCTGGGTCTTGTGGGCCGGGCAGCCATTTTGGGAAGAGCTTTGTTATGGTTGTGGGCTCTACACCTCTGAGGGATCAGGAAGCTGAGGACGCACCCCCCCAGACTCCGGGTTTGGCCCCTAGCCGTAGCCCGGCCGCTGCCTGGTGAGTGGGAGTTCCAGGACCATGGGGTAATAGGAGATCTAGGGTCTTGACGGTGCGGGACTCCGCCCGGTGCCTGGCCGGCCGGCTGTTGAAACAAGTTAAAGGAGGCTCTCACACAGGTGGTTGGTTAGGTGTAGGTCGGTCTCGGGAAGGGGAGCTGAGCCCACGGGTCTCGAGGGTCGCGCCGCGCACCTCCTCCGGCGCGGAGCGCTTTGAGCGCGAGCGTCGCGGTGTGTCTGCTAGAGTGCTCCTACTTTAACTTTGGTCGGCGGGTCGGAACGCTCACCTGCGGCTCTCTGGCTCCTCTCCAGGCGTTTCGCCTTGGCGGTTGAGTGACTTGGTTTACGGGTTTCTTTTTCTTTTCTTCTTAAATTAGAGCCAACTACTTTTTTCCAATGAAGGAAATAGTTGTGTAAGTCAAACGTGGGGTATGTGAAGGGGGAAAATCCTTTAGCCCCCAGCGTTCTGGTTCTTGTTGGTAGCGAGGTATTTTCGTTGATTTAGGTTAAGTCTATCCACCACCTACCTCCCCCACCGCCGAAAAAAGGCTGGTAGATCTTGAAATATAGTAAAAAAAAAAATTCTGTTTTAAATCTACCTCTCATCCCTTCCCCTCTCCCCCGCCCCCCACCCCACCCCCCGTGAAATTCAAAAGAAAGGCTGAATCTAAAATGGCTGTAGCTTGGGGAAGTGCCCTGAGCTTCGGTAACTTAAATACGTTAAGCCATTTGAAATTTTTAGTTGTTTCACTTACGGGGACAACTGAATCTTTTGATCTTTTGATCTTCTTGCAAGTGATGTCTTATCTTGAAGAGTCCTTGGTAGGTGAAAAGCAAGGTGAGGCCAAAGAACTTTGCTTACTCCAGAAGTTTACATAAGAGTGGGTAGGTACAGGGTTTGTTTGTTGTAGTTGCTTATAGTTTTGAAATTATGCTGTAGTGTTAATCAGCCAACTTTGTGCTCCGAGGTTGGTTTGTCATATTTGTTGAAATACTTGCTCTTAACGTTGGTATTTATTGCTTGGGAAAAACGGGATTCATGGGTGGTTTATGTTAGTAGTAACAGAACCCCATCCGAAAGTAAAATGACTGACAGTCTTCATTAGACTTAGATTTGTAATTTGGTGGATTGCTGGCTCTTTCTAAAGTCTTTTATGTGTAATACTTGAAAGGGAATCAGAGTGCTGTTAAATTTGGGACATTTATTAGAAGCGTATAAGACAACTGAAAACAAACTTCAGCTGTGGAGTGCCTGATTTTTGTGCCCTTTTAAACAAAAGACTGTCTTTTTGCTTGCTTTTTTTGAGGGGGAACCATAAGATCCAGAAGTCTAACTAAAAACAAAAAGGCATCGAATGGAAACAAGAAACAGTTAACTTCAGTGTTTGGGAAGGTGCTTGAGTTTCAAGTTGCAATCTGTCTAAAAGATAAAATAATAAAGTGTGAATGAGAACTTTGCAATTAATAGTAAAATAAACTGTCATCTTTCCTAGGGAGTGAGTTTCAGTTTACCTTCCTACATTTTTTTCAACACAAAAGTTTATTTTTGTCAGTTCTTTTAGGATTTTTCTGTTATTCTTCTTTTGGTGGTTTAACAAGAAAAAAACATTTGAAGTGCTTAATAGAAATTACAAGTCAGTTTGGTTTTTGCCGTGTACTGGACATTAACTTAGATGAGACCTTACTGTATTTTTTTTTCCAGGGTACTCAAAATGGTTTTTATATGTTGATACAAATATTCTTTCAGTTGATTCTGGATAGTATCTTAGAGCTCTTGAAATTTTGGGGGAAAGTGCTGTGAAGCCTTTTATATTTTGGATGAATTGAATTACATAGTTTTCTCCCATCAGTGGCTGTTTAAAAGCTTGGCTGAGGAGGTCACATGCCACCATTTTAATAAGTTTGGAATAGTAAGATATCTGGGGTACATTTCTGCTTATAATTCATTTTTAAATGCTCAGGTAAAAAAAAAAAACATTCTGAATCAGACTTAAGCAGGTTGCATATCTGTTTTATGATTGAATTGTCCACACTTAGTGACAGTGGTAACTCTAATGTGCCAGGGAGTGTTGCCCGAAGTGCTTTATACTTAACTTGTTATTCCTCTGAGGTAAATACTGTTTTACCCCCTCATTTTTTAGTTAAAGAAAATAAGTCTCAAGACCCATCCAGCGAGTGGGTAGTAGAGCCTGTATTCAAAGTTAAGCAATCTGTTTCTAAAAGTCATTGTGCTTAATTAGCCATTATGACTGCTGCCTTGAACCATGAAAATAAGACTATTGAGAAGTTGAGAGAGACGAACAATTTTAAAGGATCCCAACTGGAAATGTAGTTCATGGAAAAAATTAATTTTGGTGTATTTATGGTTTTTTGACTTGGGGGGGGAATCTAGGTGTGCTTAGATAAATGACTATTAATTCTATTATCTGGAATTAGTATGTGTTTCTGCTGAAACCTAGCTGCCCAAGTCACATCTAAATCAAACTCTGATTTTTATTTCCCACTGAAGTCTACCGTAAACAAAACTGACTATAGTCAGCCTTGAAATATAGTTAGTAAGCAGAGCTGAACTTTTGT
>VMDR010022096.1:0-16414 GCA_007922815.1 Macrotus californicus
TCCAACGTTTCTTGAATAAATTTCTGTAATCAATCTTGTTCATTCTCCCTCATTCTCTCTCTCTCTCTCTCTCTCTCACGCACACACACACATTTTGTGATAGAAGAGAACAGAATAAATGTTTAAAATAAGCTCTGATTTTGTGCATTAATTAACTGACCTGAACTCTAAGCTACAAACTCACTCCCATCGGAAAAATCTAGACATGGCACTGATCTTTGTTTTACTTCAACTTTTTGTTTTGTTATTTCTTTTTCTAATGTAGTTAGAAATTCAAATGATTTCATTGAAATTTTTCTGCTCGTTAGAAGTGTAGAGTTATAGTTTTGTCTTATAAGAGCTTCTGAAAAATGCAGGTTTTCTGAGAGCATATTTGCATTTTTATTTGTCTCTGTGTAGTTGTGGGTTTTTTGTTTGTTTCAATATTTTATTTATTGAGTGTTTGGTAGTATGGTAATTAATTTCCAACTGTTTTGTTTGTTTATGTTCCCTATATTTGATTTCCAGTTTGTTACCATTTTGGTCAGATAATATGGTTAATATAGCCCTGGTTGGTGTGGCTCAGTGGACTGATCACCAGCTTGTGAATGAAAGGGTCACCAGTTCGACTCCCTGTCAAGACACATGCCTGGGTTGCAGGCTTGGTCTCCAGTGGGGGGCATGAGAGAGGCAACCACACAACGATGTTTCTATCCCTGTTTCTCTCTTCCTTGCACTCTCTCTAAAAATAAATAAATAAAATCTTTAAAAATAAAAAAGGAAAACTGGTTAATGTAACTTTAAATTTTGTAATTTATTGAGGATTGTTTTTACTTCTAGTACAAAAATCTATCCTGGAAAGTATTTCATGAAAAAGAGAAAAAATGTGTACCCTGCAGTTTGAAAAGCAATGGTCTATAAATATCAAATAAACCTTGTTTGAAGTTAGTCTAATTTTATTTTTGAATTGTCTAAAACACTGTGTTTTGAAATAAGATTATTCTGCTTGAGTCATCTCATACCACATTTAATTCTCAAAAGCACCCTTTAAAATAAATGCTTTTTTACCTCAGCATTACAGACAAGGCATTTTAGGTACTTTAATTTCACAACACCATTAATAACATTTCCAATTTTTCATCCAGGAACTGTCTGTTTCTCCAGTCATCCATATCATGTAATAATATAGTAAGGAAGTTTAAATAGATTAATAAGATGGAAGGAAAAGAGAATTAGGTGTCTCTAACATGGAGTTCTTAACAGTATCTATACAACTGACTCTGGTCTGAAGTTCACAGAGTCTATCTGCAGGTTGTCTATATGGCACAGGATGAAGATGATACACTTGACTATGCAAAGGCATAAGAAAAAGGTGAGCAGCTAAAGTGGAAAAAACTAAAAAAAAATAGCAATAAATTTAGAAAGGGGTTGGACCAAATCCAGGGTATTTCCAGGCCCTTCTCACACATAATACCATTCTCTCCTCCCCAGGTCATGTACTATAAAAACAAGAGGTGTTTTCTCTGGATTCAAAGATCCTTCATTCAAGTCCATATTTGGAAAATGCCTCAGAAAAAAGAATGCTAAGAAAATACCACATATGACTTAGGTGGAGGAGACATCAAGTGACATGTATTTTGACTGCCTGATCCTCTGACCAAAACAGAAGATCAATTGTTGTGTCTACTTTTTAAAGTGACATACTGGTATGTGTCTCAGAGTGAGACTGTTTGAATAAGGTATATCTGTACAGAGTTAAATTAGTGAACAGCATCCAAAACGATATTAAATATCTGAGTGGGCCTGGGGATTTTCTGCTGCTCCTGGAAATCCCTAATCAGGCCATACCAAAACCAAAAACCTAGACTAGATAAACGGCACCTGAAACTCCTTGGCAGTTTGCTTTCCAGGAGTTTTTTTTTCAAACTTGGAGTGGCCATGGGCAAGTGAAGATGGATGCAGAAGGCATTTTATGATTCATGGAAATTTGTAAAGATCAGCAAGCACAAAATGTCCAGTGATATATTCTGCAAAACCATACACCAGGTAAACACCAGCCATGGCTGATTCAGTATATCCATTCAAATTTATATAAAATATATTTTCTAACAACATTCACAGAAGCAAACTGAGGCTCAGAGACATGTTTAGCCCTAAGACATAACCTAGAAATGGGCAGAGTGGCCATGTGACATGGAGTTGGCCAGTACTCACCTAGTGAAAAATTGGTCCAGCTTATTTTTGGTGCTGTTGAATATCAGAAAGGAAAAAAGGTAGGTGGTCATGTAAATGATGGTCCTACATGTGAAGTTTAGTATTATGGACACTATGGGCACTTCAAACATTATGCCTTCTGGAGCGCCTTCAGTGTGTAAGCCTCATCTAGGGACAAACTGATGTCATCTTCACAATAAAAGATACAAAATGGGATGTAATGTCAGCCACATCACATTTAACGAGCAGAAGAATAAACCTCCAGAGATCACCCAGCAACACTCAGCACTTCAGAGATGAGTTTGCAGGGACAGGTGTGTACAAGATGAAAAAACTCTAAGCTACAAATGCATCATTTGAGTTAAATGGTGAGAAAAATTATTCAATTATTGTTTTCAAGCCATTTTGTTAGCTCAGGGACAACTCGCCCCCCTTTATGGTTGGTTATTCTGTATTAAGAGCATTGTCTCAGTGAGTCTGAAACCAATAACCTGATTATAGAAATAAGAATGGGAGACAACTGTACTTGAACAACAATAAAAAATAAATAAAATAAATAAATAAGGAGTGCAATAATATAAAAAGAAAGGCTTAGAGATTTTTTTTTTAAAGAAAAGAAAGGCTTATAAATTTCAAATTGTGCCTCACATGCTTACAGGCCAGAGCTACAAACCCACCAAAGTCTGGATGAACACATTTTGTTTAACCTCTGAAACTTCATCTACCTGTGAAATGGAGGGAAATATCTGGAGAAAGCCTTTCCTTCCCAATTTGGTGACAGTGTGCAGGAAAAACACACACAATGAGAAACTTCTTGACCTCAAATGAAAATACTGATTGCTTTTTGGTTTACATTGCTTTAAATTGAATTTTGATAATCCTATTATGGAGATTCCTAATTTATAAAAGTAGCAAATACTTCATGATTTCAGGAAGAGATATATCACATTCCAACAGAGAATCTGTATGATGACTTGGGATGGAAGAAATAGGTTTTACTGGTAAACCAGTTTACAGGTGCCTCAAAGTATCATTAAAACAAAGTATCATTATCATTGATGAAGTGCTCATCAATGACCAGTGAAAAAACACATTTGAGGACTAGAAATACAAGGGTGGTTTCCATTTGAAAGAGTGATAAATTCACAGTCGGGCTGTTTGCAACAAAGTAGCTAAAATCAGAGAGAGATCATGACAATGTGGCATCTACAGACTATTCAGTTTGGAATCAGGCTACAGCTATAATATATGTAAATATTTCATCTGCCTATCTTTCTATCCACAGCCCCATTTCTGAGTGAATTTATGGAGACACAGTGTTGTATGACACCAGCTTCCTATGTACAACCATTGTTTACATGACTACCTACCTGCTCACTTACCTGTCTGCAGTGAGTCATAACACCAACCAACACATTCTGGACCTGCTTTTCAGATAGAGGGCACTAGATCATCCCCTTGGCTCAAGGTGACTCTGCCAACATCTAGTTTGTGCCATGGGAATATCTCCTCATCTCTATGAGACTCAGTTTGCATATCTGTAATGGGGGTGTTATAAAATAAACTTTGTGTTATTTTAGATGGATTAAATGGATCCATCATGGCAGGTTTTCTCCTGGTGCTTTTTCCTGCAGCGTATGCAGTTTTTCCAGCTATGGTTGCTATATTTCATGAGTTTCTACTTTCCATAAAAATCACTTACCTTTTTCCACACTGACCTGTGGCCATTATGAACTTTAGAAACTACATGAAAAGCAACCTTCAAAGACCTTGTGATGCCATTTATGGGGTCCTAGTTTGTGTTTTTCTAGCCCTATTAGGCATTCATGCAGGCAGCAAAAACCCCAAGGCCCAGTCAGGTTTTTCATATGATTTTGAATACACTGCATTCATATGACTATATATTATACACCTGCTAATGCAGACACATTCTGAGACAACTTGCAACACTAGTGAAGGATGCAGAACAAAATCTGTCAACTTCAGTTTTAGTAAGAGTCAGACAGTCACAGAAGACATTACTTGAAATCTCTTTGCCACAGGTCACTTACGGTATTTTCATAGCCTTTGTTGCATCTGGTGGCATTTTTCTAACGGTGACTAGAAGGATGGATCAGCATGGATCACAGGACCAAATACAAAGGGAATGAGTTTTGTGTCCAGAAGAAAAACCTCATGTTTCTACAGAACGTAGGTTTAATACAAGAGCATTAGTTTGTAGGTGAGGAAGGCCTGGCAGAACCCTGAATTTACCCGAACTCTGTCCTAATTTGTGTCTTCTTCTATTTGTTCTCACTGCAGATCATGGCCCTTCTCTCATGTCCGTCACCATTACCTACACCATCACTGTTTGGTGCAATAAAACGACATGCAGCCAAACCCTGTAAAGTCAAGTTCCCAGAGTCACTTGTAGAAACCACATTAGGACCACTGGCAAGAAAGCCCATTTCTTTTTCCAGGTTTATCCAAACACTCTGAGGTTTTTCTACATGTGTAGAGCATATGAAGAGCTAAAAATGTACATAGTTACCAATTTTAAATTTCAAAATTGCCAGAGATAGGTGGTCATTTTTTAAAGTTTTATTTTTGACTCTTAAAGTGAAGGGAAAGGAAGGAGAAAGAGAGAGAGACAGAGAAACATCAACTTGTGGTTGCCCCTCACAGGCCCCCCACTGGACACCCAGCCCACAACCCAGGCATGTGACCTGACTGGGAATAGAATCAGCGACCCTTTAATTCACAGGGCCATGCTCAACCTGCAGAGCTACCCCATCCAGAGCAGATGGTCATTATAATGTACAAAAGTTACCTTTTTTTTTTATCAGAAATACCAAGATTAAAATGGACTTGACTAAAATCCTGTGATAGTAAACGTGGAATGAAATTTGTAAAGAGCAGTAATTTTAATTTATAATACGATATGTTAATAAATTAATTATAAATAATGGCCTTAAATACCACATAAAAACACGACATCATAAATATTTATAAAGGATTTTATTGCCCTGGCTGGAGTGGCTCAGTGGATTGAGTGAACCAATTGAGTGTCAGCCTGTGAACCAATCAGTTGCTGGCACGTGCCTGGGTTGCATGCCAGGTCCCCCTTTGGAATTACCTGAAAGGTAACCGATCAATGTTTTTCTCATACATTTGTATTGCTGTCCCTCCCTTTCTTTCTCCCTCCCTTCCTGTCTCTCTAAAAGTAAATAAATAAAATCTTTTAAAAAAATGATTTTATCAATGATTTACTATGTGAATCACTGTGGAAATTTTATTGCAAAAAAACCCAAAAATACTTCAAAACACCTGGCATTTGACTTTTAATATAACACCTTTTAATTTGCAATTCTCTAATGATTAGTGACATTGAGAATCTTTTCATAAGTTTATTAACCATTTATGCTGTCTTGTACAAGTGTCTTTTCAGGTTCTTTTTCTATTTTTTTAAATTGGATTGTTTGTGTTTTGGTGTTGAGTTTTCTACATTCTTTCTAAATTTTGGATATGAAACCTTTACTATATATATTGGCAAATTCCATTATTTTTCTTTTCCAACTACATTGATGTGATCATGGGCCAATCTGCAGTCACCTCATGGACACCCAGTCACTGAGGGAATAGAGGATAAAGCACGAGGGACGACAAAGGTCACTGGCCTTCCTACCTCCCATTTCTCTGAGAGACCAAATTATTTCTCATCAAAGCCTCTCGTGATCCCTTACACATCCACCTGTTCTCACTTCTTTGGTGGATTCTGTGCCCAGACAGGATGAGAATAAGGTCAAATTGCCATCTGGCTTTTAACTTGGTCTACAGCTGCATGCCATGCAAAGAAGTGATCCCAGGGAACAGAACATGTGAGGTTGGGAATCAAAGCACAGTGATAAGACAGAGTTATGCAAGGATTCCCCCAAAATGTGATCCTAGTACCTTCACACTGTTTTACCCCCAAACCCACTGGGACAATGCCCGCATACACTCTCTCCAGTCTGTCACAGTGCATAAGAGCATTGTGTGGTGTAGGAGCAAGCATTGGGAGTTGGTTACTCCAGGCCTAGTGAGATTAGGACATTGGCCATATGCTTCATTTTTGCTGCTGGTATAGTTTTAGGCAGATTACTTGCTGTATATATACATTTTAAATTTTTATTTTATTTTATAGATTGATTTTGAGAGAAATGTTAAAGGAGAGTGAGACACATCAATTGTTCCACTTATTTAGGCATTCTTTGTTCAATTTTTATATGCCCTGGCTGTGGGCATAAGGCACATACAAAACCTACAACCTTAATATATAGGGATGATGCTGTAACCAACTGAGCTACCCAAACAGGGCTGGATCAATTGGTTTTTAAGTTTCATGGAACACTTCATCATTTATTTACCTTATTTCAAACACATGTAATCCACACATTGCTTTCATGATGTGGTTGTTATGGTAGGTAATGCTGAAATCCACAACCAAGAGACATTGCACCAATGTTCCCTACATCCATCCACTTGCTGTCCTTGGGTTTTGTTGTGGTATACACAGAGACAGATTTCTATTAAACTTTTATGTGGCCTGGTTAACGGTTCTTTGCCGGTATGGCATTCAGTTTCATTTGTATGTCTTGGACATAGCCCCTACCTGTTCTGGACATGATATATTTATGTTGGGGTGGAGGAAATGAAAGACAAAGAAGAAAAAATGTGAGGATAAACAGGAGGAAAAGAGACCTTATAACGTGTGCAGTGAGTGCTAGATGAGGTTTCTTGGAGATGTAGACTTAGAAATCTCTAGGGGATTTTAGATTTTAGGAGTTCCTTAGAAGGATTCTTTATTTTACTTCATCCTACTTTTCTTTAAAATCTGTATGGTTTTATTAATCAATGTGTCTCAAATAAATTCAATATTTAAGAGAGGAAAAAGTAAAAGAAAAACCAGAAAAAGGTTCTTCCGTTGTTGTCCTGTGAATACTCACCTCGCTTAGGTTTTATGGTCGCCAGGCACAAACATTTTCCTAGGTCCTCCTGGGAGCCTGGGAATGGCTGGTGTCTTACTGGGAAGCCTGAGACTGCATCCATGAGACTTCAGTGAAATTTTTGGAATCCCTGACGTCGGGTCAGTCCCCTGTTTTGGCTGTTGCCACCTGAGAGCCAATGATTTTCCAAGTCCTCCTTCTGCTGCTTTGGTCACAACGTGCCAGCCTGGAACTCCCAGGTGGATGCCCCACCACCTGCCAGGGGCTGAGAGAGGGGATCTTAGGTGTTTGGGGATGAGATCAACTTGCAAGGAGGGCAATCAGATTTCCTCCAGCTGACTTTCAGGACGCTTGTCGGGCGCCACCTGCCGGCTGCTTTTATGATTATTTCTTCTGGAGCCTCGAAGGAGGTGATTTGGCCATGGAGGAGGGTGACTTCAAGGGCACCTGTGTCATTGAGGTCATCTTGCAGACAGTGTGGGACGTCAGCATTCGACCTGTTCTCTAGAGTGTGGGACCGGCAGGACTTTTGAGGGGCGGCTCCTCGCTTCTCTAAGAACACTTGGAAGGGTTGACCAGCACTCACCCATGCTTCCCTTTCTACGGGGACCCAAAGACCAAATGGTGATGCTGCCTGAGAACAGCAGAGGTTGGTGGCTGGAGGCTGCTCCGGAGGTGCCCACTGACCCTGGGGGTATGGGGTGGACAGGCGAGGTAGCACGAACCTAGCTGTCTTCACTCTTGGGTTCCTTCCCTTCATTGGCAGCGCTTCTGAAATTTTTCTAAGTCCTGGTCTGGAGATGTGAAGAGACAGGCTACCCTCCGCCTACACGGGTTCCAGCTGCTGTTTACCTGGCCCTTGTGTGTGTGGGCCTGCGTTCTGATCACCAAAGAAGACTTTCTTGCTGAGTCAAGTTCCAGAGGGGAGGAGGGTCGTGGGCTCTGCCTGGAGGCCCTCAGAGGGCATGTCTGTTTGGAGGTGGGTAGGCCTGGATCCCAGCCATTGAATTAGATTTTTCTACACTGTTTTCTTCAATGACCCCAATTTGGGGAGTGCAGTGGGCTGTCCTGCAGGTGAGGAAGGCCTGGAACTGTTTTTGTCTTGCCTGCTGCCTGTTCTGCTTCTTCCTATTCCCACATCAGTCAGTGATGATCAGCAGAGCATGTGTTCACATCGGGGCTTCCAGCACCACCCACCCATGACTTGGCTTAACAAGGCATGTCTCTGGCTGCTGGGATGGCTGTTTTCATGGGTGCTGAGGTGGACAAATTGACCCAGCTTGGACTTAGACTGGTGGGCACAGTGCTTGGGTGGACCAGCTGACCGGTCACTCCCATTCTGGTCAACTTGCCTAGGTAAAGATTTTACACATGGGCAGGTTAAGCTTTTGTCACCTGGAAGGGAAAGGAAAGCAGAGGTGCAAACATTATGTAACACTTTTTATTTTTTTTGAAATTCGGCTGGCATACAACAGCTTATTACTTGCAGGTGTACAATACAGTGATTCGACATGTACCTTGCTTATAGTGCAGTCAGCCCACAATATCTGTTCGGTTGTCTCCATGCAAACTTATGATGAAGTTATAACAGTTATACCTCTCTTTTTTAAAAAAGAAAACACATGATCATTTATTATCTCATCATTGAAAAAATGAAATTTCTATTACTATCTTTTACAGATGTTTCATAGTGGCTTTTGCTACTACAAAACTAAGTGACCTCAGTCAAGTTTCTCTGCCCACAAAGGGTACCTAGTTGACCCTTTTCTTTGAGGAAATTTCCAAATTGTCCCAGGAACCGGTGGTGACAGGTGGGAGCCCTGTGTGACTTTTCCAAGTTCACCAAATTGCCTTGCATTGCCTCTGTAGAAGCATAAAGGAGGCATCATTCCTTGATATGGTGAACATCCCAGTCCTGGGGGTGCTGGAACAGAAAAGGAAAGAAGGACAGTGAAGAAACAGAAAAAGGAGGAGAGAGGAAGAGAGAGAATAAAGTTTCCAAAGCCTCTTCTGCTGCCATGACACTACAGGAGGCTTACCTGCTGAGTGGCTGGCCATGCTTCCAACCTAGAGGGCTCAGTATGGAGCATAGTAGTTAGTCCCCAGCAGACTGGTGGCTGCTTTGATAGCTTCCAGAGGAAAAAGGTCAACCACATGGCAGGTCTAAGAGTGGTAGGAGATGTAGAGGGCTGAAGATGGAGACAAGCAAGGAAAAGGCATAGGGAATGAGGGGAGATGGGAACGCACAGTGGAGAGCAGAAGGCAGGTTAGAGGTTCATGGTAGGTATTCATAACAGCCATTGCGGTTGTTTTGATTTATTCATATCATTTAGAAATAACACATAGAAGTATTTCAAATACAAATTTCTTTCATGTATGTGAGAAATGAGATCACATCACTTTCAGAATATTGATGCCTGGTGACCTGCAGAAATGTATATATGTGATTTCTTCCCAGTCCTCCCCCTGCCTTCATTTTTATTTTCTGCGAAATTCCAGGGGTTGGGTGGTGGCTGATCCTTGTTTAAATCTACAGGTTATCTTTCCTCGGGCTTGGGGGAGAGAAAACATTAAAAGAAAAAACAGCAAAACACTCAGAATAATACCCATTCCCAGTGTCATTAAGTACATAGCTTTGGTGTTCTTGCTTTCCCTCCCTTTTAGTTCTCCCTTCCCACCCCTTCCCAACCCATCGTACCTCACCCCACACCACACCACCATCACTATCACCACCAACTTCAGACCAACAAATCTGCTGTCTCTCTAGATGGTTTCACTGTTTTGGCTATTGCATAGGAATGGAATTATGCTCTGTCATCTCTGATGACTGGGCTCATTTCATGTACCACAAGGTTGTCTAGACTCACCCACATTTGTTCATGTATCAGTGTTTTGTTCCTTTGTATGGCTTCAAAATTTCCCATCATAAGCTTTTTATATCAAATAAATAGTTGATGGATTTTTTCACATGTTACCAAGTCTGAGTCCCCCTCCTGCCTTTGAAAAAACTGAAGTGAAACAACCTGATTATAGAAAAAAGAGGAGAGAAGTATAGAGATTTCAGTTGGCTGCTTGTGGTCCTACAGGCCAGTACTAAGAACCCTCTTAAGTCTTTGTGAACCACATTCCCCTTATGCTCTGAGGCTTGATCTGCCCCTGACATGGAGGGAAATAATCTGGTGAATGTCACTTGTCCCCAATTTGGAATCAGTGTGCAGGAAAAACATACATAATGAGAATGTTGTTAATTTTAAATAAAGATACTGCTTGTTCTTCATTTCACTTAAAACTGAACTTTGATTCACTCTTTATAGCGATTCCAGACTTAGAAAGGTGGTAAATACTTGAAAATTTCAGGAAGACAGCCCATTTTAGAGAAAGAATCTGAGGTGACTTCAGGAAAAAGCACATCAGTTTTGAATGTTAAATACCTGACAGGTGACTCAAAGTATCACTGAAAAAAAGTGCACGTAAGAACCACTGTGATAGAATTGAGAAACCTGAGCTCGAGAGTGGTTTAAATTTAGAAGAATGATAAATTCAAAGTTAAGTGTTAGGGTTAAGTGTGCAAGAAATTAGCCACCATCAAAGAGGGGTAATGACATTGCCACAAATAGGTATGTTTTCCTCAGTTAACAAAATGCTTTGAAGGAAATAATTGAACAATACAACCAACTAACTCATCTCAAATTGTAGTTATCTAAGTCAGATTATTGTTTAGCTGAGGCCTTACTGTCCCTCAAAAACTGGACATTTCATGGTGAGCATCAGATATTGATTCTTTCAGGGTTTCTGGTGATGTTTCTTAAGTTCTACCTTATTTCTCTTAGTGTGGAGACCAGATCAACTTGTTTGGATGAGGCTGATATTTGGAAGGATCTTCAGAAAACATAAAACCAAAATTTTCTGTAGTGTCCTCAATTTGGTCTTCTCATGCAGAACCATTGTTTCCATCCCTACATACCTTTTCACTTCTCTGACACTCAAAATGATTCAAAATATCTTGTAGAGACTGGTTACTAAGTGAGCACTGTTTTGCTCCTCAGCAGATGACACAATCCACCTCCAGGTTCTTTCTTTGAAATAATCCCCTCATCTCTCTCTGAGATTCATTTTGATTTTCTAAACAAGTTGATGGTAGAAAATAAACCTTGAATAGATTTTGTAAATTTAATTGGATTAGCAATGGCAGGTGTCTCTCTGGGCCTTGGCCTATAAAATATACTGCCTGTTCTGTGTCTGTTCATTTGTGAATTTTCATTTCCCTATGACAAGCCTTCTTCTTTTTCCCCGGCCTATGGTCATTGTGATTTTGAAGAAGCTCATGGAAATAAACCTGTCAAAAGTTCATGGTGCCATGTATCTGGTCCTGGCCTTTGTTTTGGTGTGACAGGTTAAAGATATCTGGCAGCAGCAAAGAAACACCAGGCCTACTCAGAGTACTCAGAATGATTTTGCATGAAGTTCATTCATGTACCTAGTATTCAAAACACCTGCTACCTGTGTTACTTTCTGTAACACATAGCATAACTCAATAAAAGATGCAGACACAAGCCTAAAACTAAATTTTAGTCAGAGGGACAAACAGTCACATTAGAAATTATTTGAAATCACCTTTTTATATGTTTCAGATGTTATTTTTATAATCTTCTTTGCATCTGGAAACATTTTGTAAATTATGGCCAGAATGACAAATTATTGGCCCTGAAAATGTGTGTAACCTTTGTGTCCAGTAGAAAGGCTTCATATTTCCAAAAATTTGGTGTGGGGGGACAAGAATTCTAAGTGTTGGTGAGGAGGACCTGTCAGAATCTTAAATGTAAACCAATCTGTCTTAAATGGTGGACCTTCTATTCCTTTCCAATAAAACTGCCTACCCTGTCCTAGCGGCCTTCACCCTCAAATTCACTGTCACTGACCTGTGCAATTCAGAGGGCATGAGGCCAGGCTCTGTGGAAGTTCTACTGCATAAAGTCAGTTGTAAAAACCTGGTGAGAACACATGATGAAAGCTCCCCATTTTTTTCAGGTTTCTCTTCCTTTTCATTGAATTTTCTTTGTAAACTTTATGATGTGGATTGATAAGGAACACCTCCAGGTCAAATCTGGAATTGCCAGAAATAAGTGATGTGACAGGAATGTAGCAAACTTGTCTTTTGGATTCCTTATCAGTAATATTGAGAGTTACAAAGCAATGATCCTACAGTGTTATTTTTTTGTTAAGTGTGGAAAGACTACTTTTCTTTTAAAATAGTGTGTTTTATAAATTAATAAAAAAATACTGTCATGTTAGATCATTTTGCCTTGACAGACATTTTTAGAAAAACTTCATCCAAAAATTGCACTTCAACATTTTTTCCTAGGGCACATGGAATATTTTCAAAATAGATCACTTACAAAGTGACAAAACAAGACTCAAGTAATTTAAAAAATGTGAGATTGCTTCAATATTTTTTCTGAACACATTGGTAAGTAACTAAAATTCAAGTATAGGTAACATGAATGAAAAAAAATGTAGAAATTATAAATTATGCTTCAAAACAACCAATACATCAAAGAAGAGTAAAAATTTTTAAAAAACAAAACATTCCTTGAAACAAAAAAGGAAATAACCTTGCTAAACCTGAGATGCATCATAAAATAGTTATTTAAAAAAAAAAACTTTATAGCTCTACAGGCCTATTTCAAGAGCAAAGCACACATTAATACAAACAACCAAAATCCCAGGGAAACAATTTAAATTTGCCAAACAAAATTAAAAGAAAGAAGAAAAAGACAGTAAAAACTGTTGCAGAAATTAATGAAATTTAAAACATAGAAAAACACAATAACTATAAAGGATGGTTGTTTCAAATTATAAATACAACTGACAAACTCAAGAAGATTCATCAGGTTAAAAGAAGAAGAACTCAAATGAATAAAATCAGGAATGGAAAGAAAAAACTACAACTAACACCTAAGTAAAAAAAAAATTAATGAATACTCTGATCAGGAACAAGAAAAGAAAGCTCACTCCTACCACTATTATTCAACACAGTACTGTATTTTTCTGGCCATAGCAATCAAACAAGAAAAATAATTTAAAGACAACAAAAAAACAGACAAAAACTCATTTTTGGCAGATGACATTAAAAAAATATATATATATGAAAAACCTTTGAAAATAAAAAAACATATAATTATTGAAAGAATTCAGTATCCCTGGCTGGTGGAGCTCAGTGGATTGAGTGCAAGCCTGTGAACCAAAGTGTTGTAGGTTCAATTACCAGTCAAGGCACATACACGGGTTGTGGGCCAGGTCCCCAGTAGGTGGTGTGTGAGAGGAAACCACACATTGATGTTTCTCTCCCACTCTTCCTCCATCACTTCCCCTCTAAAAATAAAGAAATAAAATCTCTAAAGAAATAGAATTCAGTAAAGTAGTAAAATAAAAATTAATATCTACAAATATGTCATGTACATATTAATGTCTGTCATTGTATGCAATCAGAAGAAGAAATAAATGAAATAGTTCTATTTACAACTGCATAAAAAAGAGTGAACTATTTAGGAATTGTTGTATGCAAAGAGGTAAAAAACATATGCCACCAAAATTATAAGATAATGAAAAAATTATGACATTGAAAAAATTTACAGACAAGAAAAAAATAAAAGAATAAATTATGTGAAGTGATTGATAAGTCAAAATGTTAAAATGACTATCCTTCCCAAGGCAATTTAGAGGTTCAGCGAAATCCCTGTCAACATGCAAATGTCATTTTTCTCAGGACTGGAATGAATAATTCTCAAATTTATATGGAACCAAAAAAGACCTCAAATGTTCCAAACAGTGTTGAGAAAAAGAATGAAGTTGAAGGATTTGCTTTCCATGGTCTCAAACTATGCTAAAAAGTTCTAATAATCCAAATGGTAAAGTATTTACACAAAACAATGGATCAAAATTGAGAGCTCATGTTTTTATCCAGTCATGTACTGATGGGCACTTGGGCTGCTTCCAAGTATTGGCTATTGTAAATAACATTGCAATAAACATAGGGATACATATAGTTTTTCTATCTAGTGTTTCAGCTTTCTTCAGACAGATTTTCAGAAGTGGAATTGCTGGGTCATTAGGTAGCTTAATTTCTAATTTTTGAAGAAAATACATAGTAGTTTTTCTACTTGCTGCATTAATCTGTATTCTCAACAAGAGTGCATGACGGGGGAGAGCGGAAGATGGCGGCGAGATAGGTGGGAGTGGAATCCACTTCTCCCTGCGCACGGGTGAGATACCTAGCTGATCTTCTGAAGAACAGAGGGAATAGACAACGGTATCCAGCATATAAGAAGATTGGAGATCAGGATTTGGAAAGAACACTGAAAAAAACACGGTAGGGAGCGTGCTTCAGGACAATAAGTTCCCTGGGCCCAGCACAGGACCAAGGGGGCTGTAGCCCCAGACCCAGCAAGTGCCAGGTTGGCAGAAGGATTCTAGGGAGAGTTCTGGGTCAGGGGCTCCCTCCCCCTGCCAAATGGTGTAAGCAGCACCGGGAAAGACCTGGGTGCTAGAAGTCACAAGGGGCGAATAAGGACCAACTGGTGAAAACGCAGGGATGATGCATACTCACTGAGACTGTGAAGCCAGCTGGGGAGAGTTGGGCGCGAGGGGCCCAGACTGGGTCGGTCCCCATCTGATTGCAGAGCCGGCTGTGGGGGAGGCCAGGTGCTTGTTTGGAGTGGCAGGCTTGAGCAAAAAGGAGTTTTTCAGAAAGAAAAAGAGAACTAAGAGGCACTCAGTGGCTGCTTGGGGAACTCTACTGCAGCAGCGCCAGAACCTACAGCACTCTTTCCCCCACTAGCTGTGGGGTGCTCCCCGCCCCTCCTGTCCCAGTGACAGAGGCTGGGCATGCACGGCACACCGAACCTGTGAGATCGGAGGTCGCCCCATCCGTTGGGAGCCAGGCTCTCACGCAGGAGGCTCAGGAAGGGGTGCGCTTGATCCTGCCGCCCAGAGGCATCTCGTACACAAGCCCAGCGCTTCACGGGAAGCATCAGAGGAGGTGTGTACTCAGATACGCTGCACCAGGGACAGGAGAACTGGCTTGGCTGGTTTGAAGCCAGCAGGAAGCCTCCCTTTTTTTCTTTTTTCTCTTTTCTCCTTTTAAATAAGAACTCCTTCTTTCTTTCTTTATGTCTGTCTTTCATTACTCTTTCTTTCTTTCTTTCCTCTTTTATTTCATCTTCCTTCCTTCCTTCTTTTTTTTTTAAATGTATTCCCACAAGTGAGACAATAAAACCTGGACTTGTGAAGGGACCAAAGGTGGACCCAAAGTAGGGCACATCTGAGACAGTGAGCCCAATTTCAATTTGATACTTCAGAGAATTACAAGTTATTGTATATTTGTATTATTATTATTATTTCATTATTCTTACATCTATTATTTTATTAGTATTTTTGTATTTCTCTTCTTTCTGTTTACCTTCTTTGCTTGACTTGTTAAACTGCATTGTAAGACTGGTTTCCCTTGTTCTCTCTTTCATACTGGATTTTTAATTTTGCTGTCTTTTCACTTCCCATGGGATCCATTAGCACCCTGTTCTAGGTCCTATACTTCCTATTTTTATCCAGATCACATAGATTCTGTCATATAATTGTTGCTCCATAACTATTGTAAATAATTGCTGTTTCATGAAATTGTGAATACTACACAGCACCCTTCCCAGATCTCGGCTCACTTCACTGTTTCCTGAACTGTATTACTGTTGTGGTTAACTCTGTTTGCTCACGTTCTACACACATTTTCTACCCTTTTCTCTCACTTTACCTCATGATCTGACCTCCCACAAGCTCACTGCTTTCTAGATTCAACTCACAATCCTTCCCCTCCCAACAAGAGTCTTATCTCCTTTCCACACTTTCTAAAAAGTGCCTAGCTGGGAGAAATATCATGGCTAACACTATATATATCCTAAGGATCTCCTATCTCTTCTCTACAGGTTGGTATTTTAAATACCATAGAATACATTCCCACTATCTTAAACCATTTTGCCTTCCCTTCTAACTGATCATAAAAAAAGAGTAGGTGGGAGCTGTGGACCCCAGTACACCTGCTGGAAGAGGAAACTCACCAACCAAGGAACCAACAACAGATAAGAACAGAAGAAGGTGAAAGAGGGAGTGGAAGCCACACTAACTCAACACAGGACCTATCTAGAAACATAACCAATTGGTGGAGAAATTACTCAGAACAAACAACTGAACAAGAACAAGAAAAAATC
>VMDR010022097.1:0-16430 GCA_007922815.1 Macrotus californicus
AATTACCCTCCCATAATCATGGAAATGTGAAACTTGAAACTCAAATTGAGCTGTTGTGAGAAGGGTTAGTAATGCTGCATAGGTGATCACCATGGTAACATTTGGAAATGGCAGTGATGTCAAGCCAAGAGCATGGGATTTCTATTCCCACAAGAGCCCAGCCAGGGACTGGAGATGAACCCTTGCCTGGTCTCAGGAAAGTGACTAAAAGCTAACATTTGCTGGGTCTCCCACTGGAGCACACACATCACCATTTTATATCATTCTCAGAGGAAGATGATTTTAAAATACAACAACAACATATTCTCAATAGCTTTAATTAAAATTGCTCTGTAACATTATATCACTATGATATGTGAGTGTGTGTTCATGAGCTTGCTGTACATTCAAATGAAGCTTATCCCTAAGGAAGAGCATGAGGACTCTAGGAAGGGAATTCACCATAGCTTTATTCACATAACAGAGATAATTAAATAATTAGACATTCTCCAAAATATCAGAACAAGTTAATTCATTTTTAGCAGCATGGATTAGTAAGGTGACTCCATCAATTATAAGGACAATACGATTTACTTGGAACTGAAGAGAAGTAATTAGTGTCAGTCTGGCTCTGGTGTGTGTGTGTGTGTGTGTGTGTGTGTGTGTGTGTGTAAAGTACACTCTAGTCTAATTTCAAGGCATACAGGAAACACTAAATTAGACTAAATGTGGGAGATACAAACCAACATAAATTTAAAATTAATATAAAAATATATACAAATTTTAGGATTATAACTTTTAAATGCATCTAGTTACTTAAATTGGGATTACTTATAGTTCTTCCAAGAGAAACAGTTCATATAATGAGTAAATAATTACTAATTGCAATTAGCATATTAAATGTTTATGTGCAACTCAGTGCTGGTAAACTGCTTGAAATAGCTGGTTCACCTAAATAAATAAATATTGCCCTTGTAACCTTGCTTATGTTTTATTTAACAACATTAAACAAACATTTCAAAATCTGTAATAATTTAAATATAATAATATATGGAAGTATATAACAACTTATAACAGGTACAATAACAAATATTTTCTGCAGCTATTTCACCAATTCTTTTATTCATTTATCAACAAATACTTATTGAGCACCTACTATCAAGTGCTGTGCTAACTATTACAGATATAAAGAGGAATGCAAATACAAACAACCATGTTGTAACTTAAGGCCCACTGGTAAAAGCAATGATCAAATATTAACACAAATATATGTAAAATCAGAATTGGAGCAAAGTTTTATCGATGGTGGTTCATCAACCACAACAATAGAGCAATATGACCCATGTGAAAAGATCACAACAAACTTCCCTAAGAAAGTAAAACTGTGATCGTAAAGAAAATGCAGAAATCTGCTGTTTCTTATTCTCCATGCTGTGAAGGACAACTTCTGCCCCCCATGATTGTGCTATGAATCTACATATTTTTTTCTACCTGTGAGGTTGAACATTTTCCAATGGATTTTTTAAAGAGTTGAACCTCATAAATTATTTTTTGATAATGTTCTTTCCTCACTCATCTACCTCTGCCACAACATTTTTGTAGACTTAGTAGAAATCCATGAAAAAACATCATCCAGCTTAATTCCATGTTTGTTTATTATTCCACAAATATTTATTATTTACTTACATTTATGGGATGAACTATGTGTCCTCAAAAAGATATGTTGAAGTTCTAACCTCCAGTACCTCAAAAACGTGACCTCTATTGGACACAGAGACATTTCAGACATACTCAGTTAAGATGAAATCATACGGGTGTACAAGATAACCGGTGTCCTTGTAAGAAAATGCCCATGTGAAGAAAACACACACACACACACACACACACACACACAGAGGAAGAATGTCGTGGGATGATAAAGGCAGAGGTGGGAGTTGTGCAGGTGCCAGCTAAGAAAGAGCGAAGATTGCTGGAAAACTACTAGAAGCTGTGAAGAGACAAGGGTGCTTCCCCCACAGATCCCTGAAAGGCCTGGGTCCTGCCCACAACTTGATTTTGGACTTCCAGCCTCCAGAACTTTGAAGAAATATATTTCTATTTCCATCCCATATGTGGCTTGAAACTGTTTTAGGGTTCTGTCACGGCAGCCCTAGAAAAGTAACAGTATCAGACACTATTCTAAGCACTTGTCAGATTGACTGACACTACACAAAACACAAAGACATAAAAAGTATATTCCTCACCGCACAAGAGCTTCCAATATATATGATATAAACAGACATGAAGATAATGAAGGACATATTACTTTTTAGATGAATGTTTGATGGAAATTACAGTTATATAAAATTACAAATTAAGAAAATGAATTGAAGATAACTGAATTTAAATGAAGTAGAGAGATTCTATGGGGCAAGCATCTTCAAACCTGATCATCTAAACAAGAACTCAAATGATGCCCCAAATACAACTTAGTGCCCCTCATAAGAAATTAATAGAATTAAAGGAGAATTTCTGACCACATCCACATCAAGAAAATACCATGTACAGTTAAAGAAGTCCACAGACATTGTACATACATGGATAGAAATTTAGTCAATTATGAAGCCCCCTGCTTCCAGAGATTGAGGTCAAACACTTTAGGTTATATGAATAATGTAGTAATTTAATTGCTAATTCCATTTTAACATATTATATTAAAATAATAGACTATAATGGAAATGATATGGTAGTAGACATAATAAAATGTGGTAATTTCTAATGTAAATAAAAGCAGTGAGTGGCATACACAGTGGGCCAAATTCTGCTCTTGGATAAACCCGCAAGGGTCCTATTAACATTAGAATTAGCTGTGTGCATTCATATGAATAAGATGATTCTCAAATGTAGCTTTTTTCTCTGAATGAAGTACTGATGATTCATATAGTTTCATAGAATCATGTTAAATTTATATTTTATTTATATTTTATATGAATAAAGGAGATGGATAGATAGATATTTCACAATTTTGTACCAGTCATGCCTGAAATTAGTGAGTTAGTTTATATCTATAAGCTTCACTTTTTCATTGGCTTTTGTGGCAGATTGTAAAAAAACATGAGCACGATTCCTTCTCTCCCTCTGTCTGTGCCTTCTGAGGTGTGATTTGGTAGCTTCTCCCATCAGCTGGTAGAGTCTTTTTTCCACCTTTCCAATCTGAGCTTGGCTTTGTAACTTGCTCTAATCAATGGAGCATGAGGAGACACATGAATAGTGTTTGCTTATTGGGGATTGACATTTTTGCTTCTAGGAAGCCTTCTGTCACCATTCACACAAGCCCAGGCTAGCCAACTGGAAGATGAGAGGCCGTATGGAGAGGAAAGTCCCAGCATTCTAGCTTTCCCAGTTGAGGCTCTAGGTCATCCAGTTCCCATGGAGCCAGCCAGCTCAGACCAGAAGAAATGCCTCACCAACCCACAACAACAGGAGAAATTATTGTTTCAGAAAGTTAGTGTTAAGGTATTTGGTTATCAGTAGAAAGAGCAGTACAGTCATGCATTGCTTAGTAACTGGGATATGGTCTGACAAATGAGTCATTAGGAAATTTCATCATTGTGTGAACATCACAGGGTGCACTTAAACAAGCCTGGATGATACAGCCACTACACACCCTGGTTACGTGCAATATAGCCTATTGCTCCTAGGCTACAAGTCTACAGAATGTTCCAGTACTGAATACTGTAGGTAGCTGTAACACAATGATAAGTATTTGTGTATCAAAACAGAAAACATACAGTAAAAATACCTCATAAAAGGTATAAAAATACAGTGTAGAAAACTGTACATATATGTGGGACACTTGCCATGAATGGGGCATGCAGGACTGGAAGTTAGCTGAGTGAGCCGGTGAGTGAGCGGTGAGTGAATGGGAAGGCCTGGGACACTCCTGTGCTCTACTGTAGACTTCATAAACACAATTCTCTAAGGCTACGACAAATGTGTTTTAAAATATTTTTATTTCTTCAATAATAAATTAACCTTAGCTTACAGTGACTATTTTACTTTAAAGCTTTTTAAATTTTTAAAACAGTTTAGACTCTTTTATATTGTAATAACATTTAGCTTTAAATCCAAACACCTTGTAGAGCTATACAAAACTATTTTCTTTCTTTTTATCTCTATTCTATAAGCTTTTTTCCATTTTTTTAATTTTGATTTTTTTTAATTTTGAATTTTTTTGGCAAACACTAAGACACAAACGTCCTATTGGTCTAGGCCTACACAGAATCCAAATCACCTCTACATACTGCCGCACTGGAAGATCTCCAGCGGCTTTAACATGCATGGAGCTGCCCTCTCCGATGGTAGCAGCACCTCTTCTGGAATACGCCCTGAAGGACCTGCCTCAGGATCTTTTCGAGGAGGTGTCACTCTTTTTAGAAATATGTTCACAGTGGTTTTCTTGGTTTCTATCTTTTTTCATCATAGATTTGCTTCTAAGCCGATACTGCACCATGAACACTCCACTCTATCAATTAAAATTGTTCAATATTGGGATTCATGTTTTCAAATATTTTAAACAGCTTGTTGAGGTTTGCAAAATCTTCTGCCAAACCCTTCACTGCGAATTTCCTTAGGTGTTCTTCTTTTTCTTACCCTGAAGTTTGTTTTAGTGTTTCCTCTTCTTCAGCTATGCATCCCTGCTCCAGTCCCAACAACTCCTCATTAGTCAGTTCCTCAGGAACCATCTCTAGGAGCTCCTCAATGTCAGATCATCCACACCCAGGTTAAAATTGCTTGCCATCTAAACCACAGCTTTCCTGACATTGCAGCCCCCTCATCTTTGGCAACTACTTTGAAATTATAGATGAACCTGTTGAGTATCTTCTGCCAGATTTCACTCAGATACTCCTTGATGACATCACCTTAAGCTTAACCAAGTTCTTAGTGCAGTCATATATGTTGTGATCCTCCCACATTCCATCAGTGTCTTCTCAGTGTCTTCTTCAGTTGCAGCAATAGCCTGGACCTCCTCAGGCAGTAAGCCTTAAAAGCTGCTATGACTCTTTGACCCATTTGTTGAATCAATGAGGGGGTAGAAATACCACTACTATAAAGGAATGAAAATCACCAATAAAAGGATGATGTCTGGGAGCATTATCAATGATAAACAAAATCTTGAAAGATACATTATACTTCAAACAGTACTTCTCCATTTAACTGGCATAGCAATTCAGGAGGGCATCTTGGAAGAGAAGATAGGTCATCCATGACTTCTTATTGCTCCTGTAGTATTGCTCCTGGCCCTGTGTGTTTATTGATAGGCTTGGAGGTCCTGGGATCTGCCAGATTACAAAGGGTTTCAATCCAGAACCTACAACATTGCTCCCAAGCAAGACTGTTATCCTGTCCTTAAAATCTTGAAACTTGGCATTGACTGGGCTTTCCTATGGATAAAAATCCTTTCAGGTAACTGTTTCCCTAATGGGAAGTTTTTATCAGTATGGAATATTTGTTCTGGCAAGCAATTTTATTCCATAATCAGTTTTTTCTAGAGTTTTCAAAAATTGCTCCATTGCTTTCCTATCAACACTCACAGACTAACCATTCACTTTAACATGATGAAAACATTACACTTCCTGGATTGTACAGACCACCCAGAACTAGCACCGAGCTTAACGTTGTAATCAGGTCAGGCTTTTATTTCAACACTGCAAAATTTTTGCTTTGGTCATGACTGTCGTGGTGCCAGAGGAGTATGTTTCTGTGTCTGGTCTTCAGTCTAGGTCATTGGAAGTTTTTCCATGTCTGATCTACACCCTTCTTGAATTTTTTTTTAAGTCTCATTGCCTTCCATGAGGAAAATTCTTTAACAGTTTCGTCATTTTCTTACTGCTCTTCAGGATTATAGCTATGGTACAATGGGACATGCCTGACTGGTGAGCAATAACCTTCACTAATTTTCCACCACCAGAGTCTTTAATCACTCTTAATTTTATCTCCAGGTCAATCATATGATATATCTTCTTACTGGCAAGATTAGCCATGGATTTTGCATGTTTAGAGGCCCACATGAGATTAAATCAAGCACAAGAGGAAATGATACAATTAAGACACAGGAGAAACACAAGATATATGAGATGGTTAATGGCTTAACGCAGCGTCCTGTTTTACAAAAAACATTTTTAATAAGTAAAATATACATGCTGTAAAGTAATGATACATTATGGCATAAGTACAGTATAAGCTATTGTATAGGTATACTATAGTAAACACGTAAGCCAGTAACGTATTTGTTTATTATCATTAGCAAGTGTTACAAACTGCACATTATTGTATGTGCTATACCTTCCCATGACTGGAAGCACCAGCATCACCACAAACCTGTGAGTAATGCATTGGATTACAACATTATGGCTGCCGTGATGTCACTAGGTGATAGGAATTTCAGCTTCATTACAATCTTGTAGGGCCATCCTTGTCTACACAGTTTGTCATTGACCAAGACTTGTTATGGGGCACACGACTAGTCTCCCCTTCTCTGCATTTTGCTTTCTATGGTTTCGGTTACCTGGTCAACCATAGTCTAAAAATATTAAATGAAAAGTTCTAGAAATAGTTCATATGTTTTAAATTACACACCATTCTGATAGCATGATGCAATCATGTGCTATTTCATTCTGCCCCACCCTGGGCATGAATTATCTCTTTGTCTAGCATATCCATGTTGTGTGTATAGTACAATAAGGTATTTTGAGAAAAAGACCACATATTACAATGTATCATTATAACTGTTCTACTTTGTTATTATTATCATCAAACTCTTACTGTGTCCAACTTGTAAATTAGTCTTTACCATAGGCATGAATATATAGGAAAAAGCATAGTACATGTAGAGGTCGGTACTACCTGTGGTTTCACGCATCCCCTGGAGGTGTTGGAATGCACTGCCCTCAGTTAAGGGGGGATCACTACAACACACACAGAGTGGCTACTATGTATTATGTACTTTAATGGGAATGTTACATATTATTTTAAAGTCGCAACTAAAAACGGTTATTTTTAACCTTCATTTTATCAATAAGAAAACTAATCTAAACATTGCATAGAGTTAATGAATTGAGCCAGATTTTAAACTTATGTCTGGCTGACTCAAAAATTGTAGCTCCCTTTATTTTGCCATGCTTTCTTTTTTAAAAGAATCAGTTTAATCTCCCAATGGTACACTTACTTACCTACTAATAGTTTTGAAGATGTCTTTTCATTGCTGTGCCAATAATTATCCATAATTATTGATGTATACTCACCTTTCTGTTTAAGTCTATTGGTCAATGAGTAAGGTTTTCTTTAACCTAAGACAATCCACTGTTGTCTCATAGGATCCCCATGTGTGTAGATAGGAAAAATGTGATTTAAGAAGTGAGGATCTAAGCAAAAAGGGCCTGCGCTAAATGGAGCACTTGGTGCAATTCAAGGAACTTCTAGGGGAGTTGGTTATCTTCCTTCAATGAGATGTGGCATAAAATGAGGCATTTTTGGTGACTATGGATTACTATATTCATAATTTGGGGTAATATTACATATTATTCTAAAGTAGACAATAAGAAGCTAACTGATTATGGAACACTTTTTATAATTTGGGTCGGGATATAGGAAGCAGAATCTAGGTACTAACCTATCACTTGCTACTGAGAAACCATTCTGAGAGCAAAACTAGAGGTGATCAGTACATAATAGATGAGAGAGAGAGAGAGAGAGAGAGAGAGAGAGAGAGAGAGGGAAGGCCAGCATAAAAAGTTGAAACCTGCTGACTAGTCATGATACATCCTCATGATGATTCAGAGAAGATAAATGGAGCACTGGAGAACACCAGATCATACCTTTAGTATTGGCACAGCTGACAAATGCGTGAATGAAGGTGGTGACAGTGGGAGACGAGGGCATTGCAGCATCTCCAGCAAATCTTCACATCTTCCAAGGTGAGAGGACTCATCATCTGACACAGATGAGTTTGTTAGCCACTTGGAAATATTAGTGTACTAATATTAGTACACTTAGAAGTGTACTAGTTTCCTGTGACTGTTAAAACAAATTGTCACTAACTGGATGGCCTAAATTCTCTCACAGATCTGGAAGACAGAAGTTCAAAATTAAGATAGTATAAGGCTTGTACTTCCTCCTTCGGCTCTAGGGGAAGATCCATTCCTTGCCTAATCCAGCGTCTGGTAAAAACCTCTTATTTGGTTGTTATCACTTCAAACTGTGAGTCATTGTTCAGAATGGGAAAATTGGAAATGATATAAATTTCCAACAATAGGTAAATTGGTAAGTAAATCTTGGATCATGCCATATTATACAATTATTAAAATGCTAAATATGCAATGCTTTTAGTAAATGACAAATAGCTGTGTGATAATGATAAATTTTAAAAATAAATGGCAAAAGTTATATATTTATTAAGGCTTAAACAATGAGAAATATACAGAGGAGAAAGTCAGAAAGATGTCAAAATATTTAGAAGGTCTACCTTTACATAGTAAGAATAGGGAAAACTTTCTAAAAGCCATGCTTCCATTTTATTATTTCTCCATAACTACAGATAATCTTTGGTTTTCTCACTAGTGTAAAACACTAGAGTTTCCTAAAGCACTAGACATTTCCTTGCTATTGAAGCAGGATGGAAGAGACCAAAAGGAAGAGGTTACAGTAACTCCTTGCTAACCCAGGGGAGTTCCATATAACTGTTGAGTAAGCATGAGATTAGTTGCATTAGTAAAATGCAAGGCCTGCTCCGGGCTTGCCCCCTCTCCCGCAGCTTGCCACACTGCTTTACAGATGGGAGACACAGAGGTGTCTCAAGCTGCTGGTCCTGGTCTCAGATAGCCCACAGCTCCAGACTCTGTGACAGATAGAAGCAGCCCCTATTCCTCTGAATGCCATTCCTTATGCCACATGTTCTCAGTAACAAGGTAACAAATAAATGTATTAATCCCTCAAAAGGAAAAAGCCCAAAAGGGGTAACGAGTGTTAGGAAGTCATCTATTCTGCATGACTTGCCCTTTATGTGGAGGACCATAGAGTTTGACAGAACTGAGAATCGTGAACTCCTCTAACCTAGGAATGGGTCCTCTAGTGCTCTGCATGATCTAGGTGGCGTTGAGCTGCTGAGATTCTCCTTCACCTTAACCCTAAAACCATCTGACTCGTTTCACCAGTCAAAATCCATTCTCTACCAAGTACCCTTGGGAATGTCTCTCCTGTTTTGAGAAACCCTTCTTCCTCCAGAGAGAGCTCTGGTTGCTTTCCAGCCCTGAGTTACTCTCAGTTCATCAGATCCTACAACTCTATAACCTCAGGGAGCATTCAAATAGTCTCATGACTTATCTTCAACAGAACCACAGCAGGGCCTGCTAGGGCCCACCACTAAGGGCCCACTGCCAACAACCCAGCCTGGTATACACCTTGCACTCCAGACACTGAAGAAATTCCAAGCCCAGCTCACTGCTGTCCTCTAGACATTCCTGCTTTCCCTGGATGTTACAAGCCAGGTAAAGCTTAAAGCTCCTGGCAAGCCAATAGTTTCCCTTTCCTGGAGAAGTTCATCTTAGGCACAGAAGAAATGGAGCCAGGAAACTTGCTGAAGTTAGACAAGGGAAGAACTGGGATGTCTACTCAAAGTCTAAGTCAATTTAATCAGTCTCATTTGAGCTATGAAGGGTGGGGATACTTGGCTTTAGCTATGACCTGAGGAGGCTGTCACGGCCTTGCTCACTCCCTAGAGTCACATCAGGCTGGGGCTGCTTGTCATGCATGACCAAGGCCCACACACGTCTCTAGCCTTTAGGGATTCTGGCCACTGTGGAGGACTTAGACTCCTTGAAGAAGTACCAGATCAGAGGTTGTCTCCATGATGACAGCAGCTCTATCTTCCCTTCAGCCCTTAGAATAAGTCAACAGGCCGACAATGCAGCTGCCAACATCATGCTGGCTTCTGAGGCCGTTGTCCTGAAGAGCCAGGTCAACCTCCTGTGCAGGGAGGAACCCTTGTCACCCTTCTCAGTCACATCTCATGTTCTTGATACTCTTCTATACATTGGTGTTAATTTTATAATAGATCATTAGAATGCATCTCTTTAATAGAATGTAAGCTCCCCCACGAAAATATAATCTCTCTTGTTTTAATTTTAGTTGCATAAGGGCAGAGATTTTTATCTATTTTATTTATTGTTGTATCTTCAAAGCCTATAACACTGTTGGTACATGAGAGTACTCAATAAATATGTATGAAATGAATGGTTTTACAAAAGTATTTCAGAGAAAAAAGTTACTTGAAATGATATCAAGTAAGTCAGATATTTACTTCAAACATAGACATAGAATTTAATAAAATTATAAAAGTGCATTCTGAGTGAAAATTACAGAGCCCTCTGCAATAATTCAAATATATATTATAAAATTAAGAGCATGTAACTAAAATAAGCAATACACTTAAGCAAAAATTTTAGGATATTCACCAGTGGCTGGTGGAATAGATAGTTCAATTATAAAGAATTTGGACAATGGTATTCTTTCTTCTTCCTGTGTATCTATTAACATGGCAAGAATGAGTGGAGTTCTTCAGATGAGTGTCTTTGGTCACCACACAGTCTCCTCTTGGTTCTGGCTGTCATGCAGCAGAATAAAGTTAACACGGGGCTGCATCCTCACTAGGATTGTCAGGAATACCTTGTGGCATCATAAACCATCATCTGGTAGAACATCTGGTACTGATTGCAGCCTGGAGAAATATACAGATGTGGTAACCAGCAACTCACATGGCAATTGCTTCAATTAGTTCACCACATCTGGATAGAGGGCCTCGTGCTGGTTTTCACAACGTATTGCTTGAACACCTATGTGCATATAAGAGGGTGGCCTCATGCATGCTGCGAGAACCACTGAAGCATATCACTCTTAGTCACAGAGGAAAAGAAATTATCATGTGTTATATTTATCTGATTAGTAGTACATGTAAATTACACTGGTGTTTTGCCTGAAAGTCAGCATAAAATTTTATGCTTGCTGTGGAGTGGCAGACATATTTTCCCTTGGGTGACCACAGGAAAAGTGCCAAGAAGCGCATTTTGATTAGTATGCTATGTTCATGGATTTGTTTCCAAAGCTTTCATTTCCCTTAAGTGAACTGGTATGTGGAAACCTTGTAAAAACCAAGACTTTTTAGAAAGTTTATTTGCTGAGTCCATGACGGGTGATGGCTGGTGTTTGAATAGGTAAAATCACAATTGAATTTTGTATGAACAACATTGTAGATTAGTGCATTTTGCAGTACTAATATTATTACGCTTTAAAGAGTTACAAATACACCTTTTTCACTAATCTTTTTATTTAGAACCAAGCTCTTTTCTCAGTGTATAAATTTGGTTATCAGAATAATGTTTTCTCTAACAACTTTAAAACACTTTTAAAGTAAGAATTTCAAAATGCTTGTAAAAAAATCTGAGCACAGAATCCTTTTAGATTTTTGTAAACAATCCCCATACCCTTCTCTTGACAAAATAATCTTGTCGTCAATATATCTTATTCCAAAGTCAAATTTTTAGTAATTCATGTTTATGAAGTCTTTCCAGAGCATTCTAATTAGTATTTTATAGAGGCAAGTGTCTTGATATATGTTTTTAAAATTTTATAATGTGAAATTATATTTTGTGATTATTATAAAAGCACAACAGACAGATATGGGTTTGGAAACTAACGTATACAGCTCCTATACTCAATTAGTGGAGCCCAAATGTAGGTGTATCTTAAGAGTAACTATTAGAATACAGAGACTGCAGTTAGTATTTTTATAGTTGGGCCAGACTGCCAATTTGCTAGGATATTCTCCAAGAAAATCAAACATCAGAGGAGAATAATGTTTCTTTTAGAAGCTTCTATCCATAAGAAGGAATAACATTTTATTACCAAGCTAAAGATAATTTTAAAATATCTCCAGTCTCTCTAAAAAGGCTCTAGAATCCCAATCAATGCTGAAATGTGCACTATGTCATAGTGCTAATTTTGTCAAACTACTACAAGATATAATATTATGTCTTTGAAATGATGAAAAAATTGGCATTTTCAGAGGTGCTGTCAATCAAAAAGCAAGACACAACTTACAAGGTAATTTGCTCTGGTACAACAATGGTCCTTTTCAGAGAGCAAAACAGAATATATCTGCTACAGCAGTTATATATTTATTATAGGGCACTGACCTGCCCTGAGAAGACCCTCAAATAAAATGTCAAGATGAATCTACTGTAGAGTATTACCATGATGTCAAAGCAAACTTGTTCCTCATACATTCAATATGCCATTATCTTACCCTGGTTTGAGTGAAGAACACTGGAGGCATTTGTTGCACAACCATGAATAGCTTATTGCCTTGACCAAAAGCCTAAGAAAAAAATTAAACAGGGTGAATCAATAGCAGAGATCTGTAGTGACATCTATAATGTTCAGTGCTTGTCTGACTGAGATAATTTTTTTAATTGAAAGAGTCCTCCATAGGAGTCTCTGATAATATATTCTGCTGTATCATTTTAAAAAATAGGGCACAGCTACTTGGTTTATCCATAAATATAACCTCCTTTTTTAAAATATTTTTTTATTTATTTACTTTTTGAAAGAGGGAAAGGGAAGGAGAAAGAGAGGGAAACATCAATGTGTGGTTGTCTCTCACGTGCTCTCTACTGGGGAACTGTCCCACAACCCAGGCATGTGCCTGACTGGGAGTCAAACCAGCACCCCTTTGGTTTGCAGGCCTGTGCTCCATCCACTGAGCCACACCAGCCAGGTCTTTTTTATTAAGTATTATGATGACTTGTTCTCCATGATTTTCTGTTTTCCTCACTCCTGGCTTGACTTCTTTAATTCACATAAATAAGATGGCCAGAGTGTTGTGTACAAAATACTAGCAGCTCTTGTCCTTCCAAAACTGGCCTGTCTGATAGTACTTCACACAGCTAAATACTTCTTAGTTTATATGAACAGAAGTGAAATCTTTGCTCCATTCTTTGGGAACTGTGGTTTGACAGTGGAGAAATTTCAGAAGCCCTTCCTGGCTTGGAGTCAAAGTAAGATCTTATCTTAAAGGAGATCCCTACATAAGTTTTTTTCGGTTACTCAATTAAGCAAATTTAGTCATCTGAGTAGAAACTAATTTGTTTTATCCATTTATTTCAATATCCTTGTAAAACATTTCATCTTCAACTCAGATGGTCATGCTCTCTTCCCAGACTTACCATGTTAGATAAATAGACCTGCTAGATATGAAATAGTCTTTAATTAATATACCTTACTTTATCACTCAAGCATCAGTGAGAAAAACAGAAACCACTCCAAATTTTACACAGATGTACTTTAACATAAAGTATTGTCCACACAGGATGAAAAGCAACCCAGAAATTAGCAATAGCTAAATGTCCCTACAACCTCTAGGGCTGGAGGGCAGTGGAAGGAAAGGTATTTCAGAATGCAGAGGCAGAGTGATGGATGACTGGGCAGGGCTGGAAGTGGAAGAGTCTCTCTGAGGGGAGATAGAGCTAGTGGGGTAGGAACTACCCAACAGGATGCAGTGGCATAAAGAGAACTTACCCATGGAGGAGACACAAAAGGAAGCAGGGTTAGGTTAGGGGTAAAAGGCGGGTGGAATATCCTGAATTCTCTTACCCTCCCATGGTCAAGACTACCTTGTAAGTCTTGGGGTCTTAGAAAATTAAGGGTGTTGAAATGTAGAGAAAGTAAAAGGAAGGAAGGAAGGAAGGAAGGAAGGAAGGAAGGAAGGAAGGAAGGAAGGAAGAAAGAAAGAAAGAAAGAAAGAAAGAAAGAAAGAAAGAAAGAAAGAAAGAAAGAAAGAAAGAAAGAAAGAAAGGAAGAAAGAAAGGAAGAAAGAAAAGGAAAGAGAAAGAGAGATAAGAAAAGAGAGAGCAGGTAATGACCCTAAGTATAAATAAACTGATGACTGGCACACTTGCATTTTAGTGATTTCCAAATGAGGTGCAGACCCAAAGTATGTAATCCTTTGGGTTACAGGAAGAAAATATGGGATCTTTTATTATTCATCTTTAAAAAAGACATTAAATGCTCTTGCTATTTAATATTTGGTGTGGCCCAGACACTGTCACTCAGTTTCTTTTATTGGGAGGTGTAGAGAGTCTTTTATTCATTTTCAGGGTAATAAATATTTACCCCACTATGCAGCTCAGTCCAGTCCAGTGGAAGAGCACCAGGCCAAGAGAGAGGAGACCTGCATTTTAGTCCTAACCACGGCACATGTGGATTTCAGTTCTTCACCTGTGAGGGGGGGATGATAATGACAATAGGATAATTATGAAAGCCTTGTACAAAGTAGAGAATATTTTATTATTTTGGCCATCCCAGAATGCATTTATTATTTTTTGTAGTAACAGAATCTATCATGTCCTTTGGGACCTAGTCACTCTTCTATAGGGCACAGAGCATGTGGCACAAATCTGGCCAATCACAACACTGCATGATGATACTTATAAAAATAAAATTCTCCCAGTGATTAAAGATGGGTGAAACATCCAAATCTATTGAATCAGAATGATTTCTGGGAATTACATGGGAGCTGTGAGACCTGGCTCTCTCTGTTCTTTTTTATTTAAACCTGGGAATATATTAGCCTGAGGCTACAGTCCCTAAATAATAGAACTTGAGAAGGAAGGCCCTTCAGAGAAAGGAGAATTGATTGCTAAATGTCATGGTGCCCTGATAGTTTGGATTGAGTCCCTGGAACAGGCTATGCCTCAAGGAAGTTCCATTACTGAGTTTTCACTTACGGGAACTGATAAATCCTTCATTTGCACTAAGGCAGTATAAGCAGATTTTCTAATTAGAAAAAAAAAAAAACAGGGGGAAGGGGGATTTAAAAAATAAGCATTGGTAAACATATAAACTTTTACATTTTAAGCAACTGAAAGGTAACTGTGAATAGCAATGAATACTGTCAATTCCGTAGTAAGGAGGAAATATAATAATATGAACTTTCTTAGTTTACTATTAAGAACACTTCCACGTATTTTCAAACGTTCAGAACAGAAGAGATAGTAATCTATGGGGTTCAAAAAAAGGTGTTTTTAAAGAAAGTAAAGGGGAAAATACTGTCCCTCATTAGAGTCCAAAGGCTTTGCCTTAGTGACATATAAGTCCTTTAAATTTTATTTTTGTAAACATCATCATTTTCACGACTGATTTTTTTGTCAGTAGTTTCCCCATCAGATGGGCATGTGGACCTTATGTGATAAATTAGCATGAGGCAAACAGAACACCCAGGGCAGGTCAATGTAAGGAGAGAAGACTTACACCTTTGTCTGCTTTTAGCACACTGCACCTTTCTGCATGTGTTTCACTGGAGCATGTGGGTGTGTGAGCTGCACGGGCTCATTGGACTGCACTTACCCACACTTAGTGGACACTGAAATGAAAAGATTGACAGTAATACTAATAATGCGACAGGCAGACAATAGGAAATGGCATAGCTACTAAAAGCCTTTATCAGTCATTTTACAAGGTGCACAATGGTGATTTAACAAAAATGAACAAAAAATTGGCCCAAAACTTCAAAATTACATAAAATACAATTTGAAATATGTATTTACTTGAATTATTTAGGAAAGTGAATTTGCCATAAGTGCACATATTACCTTGAAAATTATCAAATCATGGCATTGTAGAGACAGAAGATCATATCCCTTACATTTTGTTGTATAAAAATTCTAACCCCTTTTTGTTAGAATTTTATTTCTGATATTCACACATATGCCACACTACTGACTAATATGTCCTAATTAGAGTGAGAGATTATTTAATAGTACTTACAAAAAGTGATGTTTTCTTTCTTTTTTTTGGTCACCTAAAACAGCAATTTCATTGTCCACAGAGCTTGAAAAATATTTAAGAAACTAAAACAGTCACAAAACCAGCCTCTGAGCAATTCTGTCTTCTCCACTGCTTCATTCAGAGCGGGGTTAGAAACATACCACTACGTCAATGAACACACCAGACAACATGTGCTTCAGGGCAAGGGGCCCTTCCCTTGTCCTGTTCATATGCGCCAACAGCCCCGTCCCACCCCCCGCCGTGCAAAGCTGTTCATGTAGAAAACTGTTAATAAACCTTCATCCACTATATGAACAATTAACACAAAATTAAAATTTCTTGAAAAATAAATGTAACTTCTACATTAATTGGCAGGACTCAGAAAAGCAAGAGGTTTTCCCAGGCCTTTACTTGATTTTTACTCCTGTAACTGAAAATGCTTCGGCCCTCAGAGGTGCATGGTGAAGTCAAAGGTCCAGGCAGATGCAGTACCTCTGTAATACCTCCAGCCAGTGTTAAGGGACAAGTAATGCAAATTCAGTTAAACACATTATGGTGCTAAACCTTCTTGTCTAATATTTGAGTAAATAAAATCT
>VMDR010022098.1:0-16418 GCA_007922815.1 Macrotus californicus
ATACTGGATTGATGTGTTTTTCTCAAGCACAAAAGATGCATAACCTCAACCTGCCCTTTTAAAATAAATAGCAGTTTTCATATTTATCTTCTCCAAAGCATGTCTCTTATTCTCCGAACCCCTTGGTGTTTGTTCTTTGTGTCAGGGCAAACCGCAGGCTCAGAGACAAAAGTGAGCAGACAAACGTGTTAAAACTAGAAGACTTTCTTTGCTGTCAACTATGTCAGCTGGAGAAAAGATCATGAAAGGAAACTATGTGGTTGAAAATAAAAATTCAAATAAAGTCAGTATTACACTCAAATGATTTTATTCATGTTTTAAAAACCTGAGCTATCCTTTCACTGTGTTATTATGAATGTGGACAGGTATAAACCTGCAAACTCAAACTGTGGGGGAAGTAAAGATGACAGAGTCTTCGCGAGACAACTTTAAGTAGATTGGCCCATCTTCCTCTAGTGTATACCCACCAGACAAGTAGTTGTGATCGTTTTACAGATATTAAACTCTAAAGGGAAGTTACTCACTCTGATTGAAGTCTAGCATGATTGAGCCCAAAATTACCATGGCTAGATGCCAAGTGAAATTTTTCCCTAAACATGAATGTCTCGTCCATGTTCACAATACCAGACATGGGTTGCTTCAAGTCTGTTCGCCACCCACTCTGTCCATCTATTAGAGCAAAAGCCCTTAACTTACCTTCCCTTACATTGTTCTTTCTAGTCTGCATTTCTCACCTGGATATGAGCCTGTGGCCAATATTTAATGGTTAACATGTGGACTCACTTAGCAAAGCTTAGGTCTGCTCAGCTCGCATTTTTAGAGATATTTTGATCCAAAAATGATTAGCTTCATTTTTTATTCCTCAGTTTTTGGCTTAGTCACACAGAGGAGAGCAAGCAAGAGAAGAGGTAAAGGGAAAGAGACGGAAGATGTCTTTTGTGAGCCAACACCGGGTCTGCCTTGGAACCCTTCACATACCTCTAACGTAAAGTCTCCTGCACCGGGAGCTTGGAAAAGTCCTCAGGTTTTTTCTTTCCACTACGATTTAGATTTTCTTTTTAAAAACAATCAGTGTATCAATAACTCATTGTGACGAAAAATAGAATTAACATTTTTAAAAAGGCTGCTGATTCACTTATATACTATAGGGTGATGAGACTGTAATAAGCCTTAAGCCAAGTGGATATGAGTATATCAATCATTTTTATCCATTAAAGATGCATTTACTGATGGCCCATTCTATGCTAGGCATTGAATTGAAATAAAGATCCTACTGTGCTCACTTTGGCAGCGCATAGACTAAAATTCAAATGACACAAAGATGAACATGGTTGCTGTGCAAAGATGATATACAAATTTATTAAGCATTCTATATTTTGAAAATGAAAAAAGAAATAAGCATCCCACTGATTATTACATTCATATCTTCCAAACTTAGAAAAAGTGTAGTTTTCATTTCTACCTATCAATGTGTTTATTTTATTTTTCTTATTATTTTTTAATCCTCACCTGAGGATCTGTTGATTAACCTTTAGAGAGAGAGAAAGAGGGGCAGAGAGAGAGAAAGAGAGAGAGAAACATAGATGCGTCCTGGCCTGGAACCAAATCTGCAAACTTCTGATGTACAGGACAATGCTCCAGCTGAGCCATTGCCAGGGCTATTTATTTTACTTTACAAAAACAGCTTTTTATTCCTTGCTCTTTCTATCACAAAAGAATATTTCCTATGTTTTCAAAATTCTGTAATGGATCATTATGTCAATTGTGGTTGGTATTGTGCATGTTGGGATGGGACTGTCCTCTGAGGGCTTGGTGTTTAGTGGGAAATGTAGATTAATCAAAGAATGGTGACTAACATTATTATCATGTCTGCGATCTCAAGTCTAGATTTTTACTTAATAAGTAACAACAACAACTGTTACCTAATTTGAGGGGATACTAAGGGCTAACATTAGAGGGATGCAATATTAGTAAAGACAAAATACTAATAAAATATTTACACTTGGTTTTAATTATTTTCTTTTAATTAACATAGAACATGAGTTTAGCTTTCATTTTTAATAATACTTTAGATTATAATACATCAAATGAACTTAAACAGGTGGTTTTCCCTGGCCCTGTGGTTGAGTCCTCTGGACCCAGGGGTAGAAACAAGCTGCCCCATCGCAGACATCGAGAGCCCCGCAGCAGGCAAAGCTGTGGAGGGGAGGAATCGGGGAGGTAAACAGCCCTATAAGAGCAGACCAAGTTGTACCAAATATACGATTTAATTCTAGCCTTTTCCATCAATAGTAAGTAAAAGAAAGCTAGAGGATGAGGGAGTTGTGGCTGTCTCCTTCTAGCACCCGTAAATTACATGTGTAGCATTCAGAACTTCTGTTGTCCGTATAAACTTAAAATGTAGTTCAGGGATCAGAGTGCCTCTCTCATCTGCCCTGTCCTTCCGGTGGGAAAAATGTGCCCATAGCTCTCCCACTTCGGAATCAGTTTTGAAGGCAGAGGCAGCACTTGTAAAGGGGTTGGATACTCACAAAAAGTCTGCTCTTCCTTTTAGTACCCACACACCCACACAATCTGAAATCCAGAGAGGCTGGAATCCTTGACCTCTGGATTTGATGCATGTGCTGTTCTTGCTCAATCATTTTTAATTGCTATATTGAATCCCATTGTATTAACAGAAGAGTCATCCTTATGAAATTAGTTCAGACATTTCTTCAGGAAGGACTTTTTTGATCTGATAAACCACCCCCCCACCCCACCCACACACTTCTTGCCCTGTATCGATAGGTAATGATAGATAGATGGTAGATAGATAGATAGACGATAGAACAAATCAGCTTACCTAATGAGTCACTCTCAGAGCACTCAGTATTTTTCTTCGCAATTATTTTAACCATTTGTAATGAATTTAAATATTTGGCTAATTTTTCTCTCCCCCACCAGAGTATACGCCCCATGAAGGAAGCAATCACACTTATTTTGCTCACTATCATACCCTCAGTGACTAGCACGAAGAAGATTAAAACATATTTGCTGAGTGAAAAATGTTTCTGTGCAGACTTTCCTAACATCATCGTTTTAATAGAATCATACGGCTGTGTGCATTGGTGAAATGTGGAAAGCAGAATTTCAAAGTCAAAACCCCTGTCGATAAAAGTGGGAAACTGGAGGCTGGTGCACACGGGGCACCTGACTTCAGAGCTGCAATAAGGCTGGAGCCCCTTCAGTCGAAGGGCACCCCTTGCATCTCTAGAGAGAGAATTAAGTGCGTGTGTTTATGGAGTTTATGAAGTCATTTTGCTTTGAGGGAGTTACCGGTAATTGATGGAAGGTTAAGTAAAGCCACAAAGTTTTAACTTAAAGGAAACAGAAAATGAATTACTTTAATTATGAGCAATGTGTCAAAAGAAATGTTTCCCAAATTAACCTTTTCTGGGTGAGAAACAAATCTTCCTCTAATTCATTTTAACTTCTCTTTAAAAAAGGAGGTGGGCACATTCTACCCAGTCCTTGTTAAACACACACACACACACACACACACACACACACACACACACACACGGTATTTAGTCAGGTCCCACTTAGATTGCAATAAACAACAGGAATTAATTACAGGTAATAAAGCTTTTCTTCCCCAGGTGTTTGCTTTCCCATGTTAGCTGTGGGAGGCACTCCTTTCTGGTTCGAGAAGAGGCTCATTCTCTTCTTTAAGAAAGTGACTCCAAAAGACATCCCAAATCCCCGAGGTCAAATGTCACTAGTGTTACACATCTAATTGTGTCTTTTAAAGACAACTCATCTGAAGCATTTCTAGAGAAAAAAAGCAGAAGATTCTTGAAATGACTTTGAATGTTAAATTTTGTTCTTCACCTATCAAAATTCTCCTACGCATGTTCACAGAGTTTTTGAATATTCTCCAAAGGCTTTTCAGAGCTGAGAATCAGTCAAGTCCTAGAAGTAGAGTAGAATTTAAAAGGATAGAGGAGGTGTCCTACTTTTTATTTTTTCCTTCGATGTCAACAAGAAAACTCTAAGACTTTTTTATAGCTCAGTGTTTGGGGTGTGTTTTTTTTATCCCTATTGGTTTCCCTAAAGGGAATGTGTTGGAGGCAGTAGAGAAAAATAAGAAGGAGAGGGGAATTGTGGGAAGAGGGGGCTTGAGCCCAAGATTGAGGATGGTCAATGTGGGGTGAAATTGTCAGGATTTACACAGCTTTCTCCAACTAACCTTCCATGAGCTTTGCCTGGTGACATAATAATGGTCCTGAAATCTGAAACCCAAGTAAAAACAAAGAAAAACAGAGAATATTCAAGGTTTCCCATACAGTAAATTCTGGCTAAGAGCCACAATCTCTCAGGGTTTTGCAGTCATTTTCAGACTATACATGTTTCTTATTTATTGTTTTGTTTTAACTTTGCATACTTACTCACATTTTCTGGAAGTTCAAGAAGAGAGTTCACAATGTGTCGGCCTTGCCTACTATAATTTATGACAAACAGTAACCCTCTGTAGTGTTTAATGATGATTGGACAAAACATGCTCTTGAGAATATGGGATAACTTCTTATAGTACTAAAGAGTCATCAGCTATGAACAATGGCAGAGTAGATCTGCAGAAAAACATCTTTGCTAAAGATAATTGGTTAAACCTAAAGCTGAGTATAAATAAGGCAGGCAGCAAGAGGTAAAATGTCAAAAAAAGGTCACATAGCTCTATTCCTGTATCAGCTGAGGAGGTCAATAAGATATATAAAAATAACCAACTAAAGATCTGGAAAGAGAATATTGGGTCTTTTCCTTCTACTCACATGCAACGAAAATGGACATAGTCTTACAAAAAAGTGAGGAGTAGATATATGCACAGCTCACCACATACCACCCAAAGTACTGACGACGATGAATTGCTCAGGGTCAGATCAATACCATTAGAGGCTCTTAGCTTTGAAAATATTATGAGGTCCTCCCCACTGACAACATAGAACAATACCTAAAGAGTGAAACATAACTTCCAGGAATTCTGAAATTAAAAGAGCTTCTTTCTAGATGTTTGACTGTGGAATTCTGGATGAATTTATTGGAGCTTGATTACTCTCAATGGCTTGGGGTTGGTGGCTCAACTTTGCTGATACCCTGTCCCCAGACTGAGCCCACCTGTTGGTTTACCCATGACTGGACTCCTTCCAGATCCAAACAGGGACTGGGGAAGGCAGCAGGAAACGGATGGGATGTAGGTACAGAGCTTGCACTAGATTACTGTGGAAAACCTTTCAGAACCGTCTTTCTTCTGAAGTGACCACCCACCACAGAGTTCCCCACTCCTGGGCAGTGAGGAAGCTTTGGAGCAGCCCTCTTCCTTGCCATGGAACACTGGATCTGACATGGGGTGTGTGACGGTAGAGCCCTGAGAGTGCCTCGTGGTCATGCTTCCCTTCACCTTCCAGGCTGCACAGTAACACCGCTGAAGGGAAAATGTCCCTACCTGAAGTAATCATGAGCTTTCTTACCTCATACCAGCCTACCCTGCCAAAGGGTCAGCAGCACAAAGGGCCTTAGTATCATTCCTCCATCACAGAGTAAGCAGTGGATCCACCTGCCGCTAGCTCCCACCTCCCTCTCTGGGTAAGAACACAGCTGAGCTTTCACCTAACAAGGGGTGGGTTCAAGCTGATTACTTTTGTTTGGACTTCTTTGAAGACAACAGAGCAAGAGGTATTTTACATTTGTCTTGTGTTTGAAGCCCCCAAGTAGGGTGATTCAAGAATATTTCCTTCTCAGAGCAAAGGCTATTAATAAAAAAAATCATATACAATTTTTTAAAAAAAGTTGAGAAAATGTTCAGAATTTTATGCAGAAAGCACCTATTTATTACTTGTATTATCAGAAAAAGAAAACAAGATTAATTTAAAAGAGAACATTGTCAGAGTATTTTAAGTAATTGTCTTAAGAAGAAATTACTTTCTTTTTCTTATTCTCTCCTCTACCTCCATGGCCCTAACTTTCACCTATACACTGACGATTCCTGAAATCTCTATCTTTAGCCCAATCTTTCATACCAGCCCCAAACTCATATATAGCCTACTGACTGCTTATCATCTCAGTTTATATGTATTACAGCCTCCTCAAACTGAACACCCGAGACACCAAATTCTTTCTTCTTTCATGATCTTCCTCAAAGCTTCACCCCCTTATAGATTCTTTCCTCATTTATCATGCAACCAATCATTCGAGTTATCCTTATGTTTCCCCTTCTTTTATTTTTTTCTTATCATTTCCCATATTCTATCAATTTCTTCTTTCTTTTTTTAAAATTGTTTCAAAAGATATTAAAAAAACAGAAGGAAAGGGAAGGAGAAATAGAAGGAGAGAAACATCAATGTGTGGTTGCCTCTCACATGCCCCCTCCTGGGGACCTGTTCCACAACCCAGGCATGTGCCCTGACTGAGAATCGATCTGGCATCTTTTTGGTTCACAGGCTGGTGCTCAATCCACTGAGCCACACCAGCCAGGGCCAATTTCTTCTTTAAAAATATAACACTATCATTTATTGAGAACTTACAGTTTGCCAGATACTATACTAATTGCTTTATATGTATAATTTCATTTAACCCTCCCAACAACTCTAAGAAGCATATACTATTGTAATCCCCCCTTTACAGATGAGGAAACTCAGGTACAAAGATGTTGTAAAACTTGCCACATAACATCATACAACAGGTGACTGCAGGAGTAAGAATTCAGACCTGAGCTGATTAACCCCAGAGCCTAAGCTCTCAATTCTACTACTACACTGCTTTCTAAAACTTCTTGTTTGTACATACATATTTATATATACACTGCCTGCCATTCTCACCACTTAGATAAAGCTCTGACCATGATGTTCTAATGAAGAAATCACCTGCCTTCTTCATTAGAATTAAATTCTTAAAGCACAAATGTGTCTTGTCACCCTCCTGCTTAATTTCAATGGATTCTTAGATATTCTTACTTAATCATTTTCTCAATTGGTCACTTTTACAAATGCGTTGCCAAATTTGGGGGAATGTGTACATGTTTTGCTTTGTTGTCTATAGCCAGGAATAATACTATGACAATGACATCTATCACGTAGAACGCTGAATTCAGGTGATTGTAGGATGATGGAGCAGGGGTGTGATTTGCCGCAGGTAAGTTAAGTAGCAAAGAGGTGTCAAGTCTGGGCCAAGGAAAACACATGTCTGTGGAATATGAGGAACTTTTCCTCCTTCTTGTAATCAAAGCAGAATGCAGTTCTACTCACTCTGTAACCCAAAAGGCTCCATAGAAGGTGTGGACACAAGTTTACGTCTTTAGTGTGCCACCAGAAATCCCCGTACGCAAAAGTACGTAAGAAACTCTCATGTTAGAAAAGACAAATCTACAGGAAGAAGTTTCTTACATTGACAAAGCCTTTGTCTTTTCTTTGGTCTCACCTACTGTCTCCCTATTCTCCCTTCACCTCACACTGTGCTCTACATACAAAAGTTTAAGTTCTGGTCATGCTGTCCTCTTTCATTCCTCCCTGTCTAAATATTCTGTTTTGTCTGCAGAGGATGCACTTTCTTGTCTTGTCTTTCTGGAAAGTCTGTCTTTGCTTTTCAGGGTTCAGCTCAAAGACGACCCCTTATGCCTCTCCTCCTCGTTGCACCAGGTAGAGAAGCTGTTATTCTCCACTGTACTATACTCACATATTCACCAGAAGCACAACCTCTCAGTGAGAGTCACAAAACTTTCTAACAGTTCATTCTTCTGTCTCCCTCTCTAGATGGTGAGCTTCTTTAAAGCAGGGTCCTTGGTCTGGCCACCTTTTATACACCACTTCTGAGCATACTGAGTAACACATTGTAGGTGCCCTGGAAATATTGGAATGAAGGAAGAAATACTGTTTCTAAATGATTCAGTTAATTCAGATCACAAATCTGGTGTTGTTTTGGCTGAATGAAAACATACATTCTCTTTGACTTTATCATTTTTATGCTACAAGGGAAAAGACAACAGAAAGCTACCTCTGCAAACCACACTCTTTCCCACAGAACATGAGCTCATACCATTAGGCTCAGTGGAAGGGGAAATTGCTTCTCAGATGAGGGTAAGGATTTAAGGTCTCAAATAAAGCAGATCTGCTGTGTGCATGTAGATGTGCACAGGAAAGTTTCTGTGAGGGAGAGCAACTCAGAAAGTCCCTGTGAGGAAGGTGGAGACGTCCTCATGCTAATTCTGTTGTATCTATTTCAAAATCCTGTGTCTCCCCACCCCAACCTTCTGGCACACACACAACTATATCAAAGCAGCACAAAGAGGCTGCAGGAGAAAAACATCCTGGCTATATCAACTGCCTGGCCCTCCTGGTCCAACTCACTTCCCTCCTCATCTATGGGAAGGAAAAAAAAAACACCTATGGAAGGAATCAATAGAAGAAGATAAGTGCCCCTGTATTGGTCAAGGTTCATAAAAGTAGACAACAGAATCCATTGCAGCTGGTGAAAGAGGGAAGGGGTTTATTGCACCACATTGAGTGGATTATAGTATCACAGGAAGACCAAAGACCGAGTCTGAAAACAGCTTTTAGGAATTACTCCCAGCTCCTCCTCACACCAACTGACCATCCTGGGAAAGGACATGCTTCACCCTAGTATCATAAACAAGTCTCCTCTGCCACAAGGAAGGCTGTTCCACCCTACCAGTCATGCTACCCCAGCCCAACTTAGAAAGGTGCTGGTACCATCAGCAACCTTTCCATCCTGCCCCAGCCACACAGATGCCGCTGGCCTGCCTGCTTCTTGCACTACATAGTCGTGGATCCAGCACTCATATGGTCATGCTTCATCGACAGCGCACAGGTCCCATGTCTTCCTCACCCTACTGGCAGAAGGGTCGGGGGCATACCATACTTTAGATTTCACGTTGGGAAGGTGGAGTTCACTCTGTAGGGTAGCCATCAATGTAGAAAAAACTCAAATTCATAGAAACAGAAAGTAAAATAATGGTTACTAGGAGCTGGGGAGAGAGGGTAATGTGGAATTATTGTGTGATGGCTACAGTTTCAGGTGAGGATGATGAAGAGGTTTTGGAGGTGGTTAGTGGTGATTGTTGCACAATAATATGAATGTACTGAACACCACTGAGCTGTACACTTCAAAATGATCAAAATGTTTAATTTTATGTTATATATATTTTAGCACAATTGAAGACTCAAAAGTTGCTTGAAGATATAAAGGCAGTTATTTCATGACATCTCCAATTCATTTGCTTAATTGCCAAAATGAATGTATTGACATTTGAGAAAAATTGTGAAATACTTTATTTGAACCATTCTACCCAAATGGTATCCATCCTAATATTGGAAGATTGCCACAGAAGAAACCACAGATTTCCTTTGTAAATGCTTGCAATATTTAACAACCCACATTATTAAGATATTCTTCTTTATATCTAACCTAAGTTCTTCTTGGTACATTCTAAAACATTTCCTTGTTTCCTCCTTTTATGAAGATGAAGAACAGCTGGCTAGCATTTTTGCATACTTTGCCTTTAGGCCAAAATAATTCCAGTTGTTTCAACCCTTCCTGGAAGGCTGTGCTTTCCCCACCTTACTTCCATTTTCTTTACCTCTTTGGATCCTCCCTCCCTTTCTCTGCAATTCCTTTTTACCTGTAAGGCCCGTCTGGGGGCTGAGCAGTGTGAACAAACGGACTCAATCCTTTTTCAATGTTACCAGCACCAATTCTCAATCTGTAAACAAGTTGTTAGAAGTGCTTGAATCCATATTGAGTCAGAGTGAGCATATTACATCCTGAGAACCTGATAATGAAAGGGAAATGACGGTGCCGCCTCCAGTACATGGGAACATTGAGAGGCCACATGGACGACGAGGCAGCAGGAAAGAGCAAAGCGTGGGTGTAGTAAGGACAATGAGGTGTGTTGAACTGTTCTCCAGAGCGGGGGGCGGGGGAGCCACACTCCTATGTCCTGGGTGTGTGCGCTCTGGGAGGAACATTCTGTGTGTGGGGAGGCAACAGGCCACATCCCTAGGGTGGTGGCATCTGCACACAGCAGATGGGACCTGGAGGAGGTGAGAAGAATGAGCCATCGGAATGGAAAACCCCAGTTCTAAGGATGGCTCTGTCTTCCAGTTGTCAAGGAGGGGTCTCTGCCACTCTGATGGGCTGAGATACCAGGGGCTGATGTTCACCATGTAGAGAGACTAAGATCAGTCAGGGCAAAGCCTCTGGGAAATCAAATACCAGGAACATCTAATCTTTGCCCAGTACATTATGAGCTACAGAGCACTTCCACATTCTTGGTTTATGTCACATCACCCTGTTATTAGCAGGCCACATGTGTTATCACATAAGATAACTGGGAACGATGCACATAGGATCACAGGACCAGGAAAAGAGCTAAAACAGCAGCTCGCCCTTTTGACTCCTACTCCGATGCTCTTTGCTCCCACCACAGTGCCTCTCCTGCAGCTTTCTCCGGGCACGGCCCAAGGAGCACTTGGTTGAGGTTTCTCAGTCAGGAACAGTGCCACTCAATTAGGAAAGACTTTCATCACCTGAATCTCAGCCATGCACAAAGCATGCTTTGTAAACACTGAAAGGAAGTGGCAGTTAATACGATGACATGGTGAGAGGGAGGACGCTGTTGCCGTTGGCACATTGAGTGACAGCTTGTGGCCTCCCTGAGTAACTGATTACCCTCAGAAAACATTGTTGGCCCTTGTGTGGGTTTGAATGAGAGTACCTTTAACCATTGTCATACTCCTTCATAAATAGAAACCAAACACAAAGAAGACATTCTCTTTAAACATATGTGTTCTTTGATAATATAAAAATACATTCCAAGAATTATTTATGTTATTCCTTGTTCACAATACCCTAAAACCAAACATTATCCCAAACTGAGTAAGCTGCATATACTGAATTGTTCATGAGTCAAATAAGAAATGAATACTGTATTGAAACCAAAGCAAAATTAGGGTGTTTTTTTTCTCAGTAAGAAAGGGCTCCTTCTTCCCACCCCCAGAGTTTCCACACACATTAGAGAATGGTCTATTTTACTTTAACAAAGCTTTTAGCAAAATGTTAACCAGCCACAAATGAGGCCTCTGAGCCCAAGCACCAAAACAACTAATACTGTTCCTGTGAGAAATACATAGTTTGTCCAACAGATGAGAAGAAATAGAAGACCATAGTTGTGTCAAACATAGTTGTAAGTCAGTAAATTCAACTATCCTGATTATAATGTGAAACTTCTCATTGCACAATACTGGTTTTTATATTTATCATGTTTTGTACTGGTCCGCAGTATAAATTAATGGCTAGCTTGGTGTGTTCAGTTGTTTATTCATTCACTACTCTAATGAGAACATGGAAACATTCAGCTTGTACAATTCAGTCAGACACATGAAAATGCCAACAAAGAGCCAGATAGACACATCTTGTCCCTGCTCCACAGGGCACTCATATGGGCACATAGAGTCAAATCTGCCTGACCAATCATAAAGAACAATCATTTAGACATCTTGGATCTAAGCATTGAAGTATAACTATAAGCAATGGAATAAAAACTCTCATTCTAATTTCCAAGAGGTTTTCAGTGAAAAAGAACAAAAAATATATTTTTTATTTGACTTCATAGTTCTGTCAGTTTAACCAAAAAGTTATTTTTGAACCTAGGAAAGTAAGTTTTCTTAATGATATTCCTCATTTTATAATTTTTCTTATGGAGCCTAATTATTATAGGCTTAAAACTTCAATCATAAGATGATGATATTTATGGTAGCTTGTGGGCTTCTAGTCCTCATCTCATATATAACTGAAGACTATTCCAGCTTATTTGTTCAATTCCTCAGTAGTTATAACATGTCTACACAGCATCTCAAGTCATTCATTCATCTTTGTTCATGGTGCGAACAAGTCCGGGTAGCGTTGAGTCATCCTAAGAGTCATGCGTTTTATACACTGACAAGCTGCTGCTTGGCCCCCCTGAGCTGACCGCAAAGGGGATTGGGCACCTGTAGAGAGTTCATTCCAGGCTTATTAGCTGCCAATGAAAAACTAGCTCTTAAGATCTCCCAAATGTGGCCCCTTTACTATTACGTTCTCCCTCTATTACCTCTTAATCTGGTGTGTAGCCTCTGAAACAATTGATCATTTCACCCATGCAGTGAACTCACAACCAAATCTCTTGGAGCACCAAGAAATCAGTGAATGTCCAGAGTTTCTACCAATGGCCATCTTCACTGGCGACACCATTTCTCTGCCTTGGCCTGGACTGGGCATCCTCTCTGGGACTGAGGGACGGCAGAGTTCCCCATCCCCTGTCATTATGATGCTACACAGCTTTTATTTACTGAGCAGAGCAGAGAAAGCAACATACATTAGAGCCAAACTAACATGTGGTAAAAATTCCCTGAGGGTACTAAAGTGAACATGCTGTCCCTTCTTTATAAGAGATATTGTAAGTCAGGAGAGTGACAAATCTGAGTTCTGCTTCATTATACAAAACGTGCAATCCCTGAGGGCTGTATCTGAAAGGAATCTAAGGACTAATGAAATATCATAGAATTTCCACCCTATAACATGAAGAACTTAAGGAAGTAATTAATACAGGTCAGTTATAGAATAATGCATTCATTTCCTATTACTAGGGTAAGAAATTACCACAAGCTCAAAAAAAACCAAAAAACCACAAGTTTATGATCTTAGAGTTCTGGAGGTCTGGGGTCTAAAATGAGCTGGCAGGGTGGCACCCCTTCTGGAGGCTTGTAGAGACCATTCATTTCCTTGCTTTTTCTAGCATTTATTGGCTACTGGCTTTCCTTGGCTCATGGCCTCATTGCTCGTCTTTGAAGACAGCAGCATAGCATTGTCAAACATCTTCCCTCTCTGACTTCTGTATCTGCTGTCATCTCCTCCTCTGAATCTGGCCCCTCAGCTTCCCTTTTATGACTACACTTGGCCCACCTGGATAATCCAGAATAACCTCCCCAGCTCAATATTCTTCATTTAATCACAAGAACAAAGGTTGTTTTTTGTTTGTTTGTATTCACCATGTAAGGTAATAGAGTCAAAGATTTCAGGTATTTGGTTGGGGGTGGACGACCACGCAGGGTATCATTCTGCTACCACAAATAACAACCAAAAAGTCTAAACCTCCTCAGTGGCTAAGGTTCTAGCAAATATGTCTGTTAACTTCATTTAAAATATATTTAATAATTTCCTACTGAGCACCAGATACTGTGATTGACAAACATGACAAAGCAAGTAATAGGCCTAAAATGCTTTTATTAATTTGCAAAGATACTCATGTATATGATTAAAACATTTCTCCCACATAAAATGACATAGAAAGTTACATATATTGGTCAATATTGCAGAAAAAAATATATGACCCACTTTTATAGCAATAGTGACACGATAGTATGGACATAGAATACATTGAAAAGATAATATAGCACACTGTTGACAGTGCTTACCTTTCTGAGGCTGATGATACCAAGGACTCTCGCCCAGTTCTGTGGTGCAGGAACAGCACAATATTTACATATTCTTTTTTACATATTCTTTAAAGGTAGGGACAAAAATAAAATTCACTGTCAATCTGGGAATAACATAGGACCGGCCATGCCTATTCTTGTTTTCAAAACATATGTTTTCTATTTTTCACTGATTTGCTTTTTGTGACCCTGTAAGTTCTGGTTTCATTCTTTTTGTCTCCACATTTTAATTACTATAATAATCTTATTCATTATCTAATGATGATGTGATAACTCCTTGCCATTGACATCCATCATTCAAATGTCTACTGATGTCTTAGCAGATAAGAGCAAATTAACTGTTAGAATTATGCTGTATGACTATTGAACTTCAGCCCTGATTTCCTATCACATAGGATGCCTATAAATCACATCTTTATAGCAGCGCCCTAACATGCTCCCTTTTTTCAGAAAGACAGTGAGCTAATGCAAATACTTGTAAAGGATGAGATTATTCCCAAAGTAATTAGCTTTTACAACAGATTCATCAGAGAGAATCTTTCATTTTACAAGATTTTGAGGCACATGAATGTGAAGCCTGCATCACCCTCAAAGGAGGTTAAACATGTCCTTAGAAAGGGAAGCTCCTAATTTTCTGCTTGAATATAGGCCTTCGGCAAGTTCTTTACAACCCAGAACTTCCCTTAAGAAAGGAGTGAAAGGCTAACCAGTCGGCAATTCCAATATTAAAATTAGAGCCCTCACAAGGACGCCCTGTCCCTTGTGTTGTTTTTAATTGTTCAGCTTAACAGCTAAATAGCAGTGTTAGCATCTACATCACGTTATTTAGGTTTCAACCACAATTCCACTTCTAATTTCAATGACCATAATAATCCTCTGGTAGAAAAACTTCATAAAAGTTGAAAATCAAATCGGTTTCTACTGAGAGCTCTCAGAGCTGGTTAATTACGCGAATCAACATTCAGCCCATCGGTCTGTATGATTTTCTCCGCACTCACAGTCTCTGCTGATTCAGAGTAGTAAGCAGGCAACTAGGTCGAGATCTGGAGGGTAATTGGTGACAGCAGATGCACAAACCAAGTGGACCCTCGTCTAGTCCTCAAATGAGTTTCGTTCTGAGCATCCGGAGCCTGGTCATTCCATCTGTGTACACATGCTCCATTGCTGGGCAGGATCATTCTACTCCCAATTGTTGTTGTTGTTGTTGTTGTTGTTGTTGGTTGGTTGTTTGGTGGCCAACGTGACTAATGACTCTAATAAACAGAAAATCCAGTAAATTCCCTCAGAAGTTTGATTTCTATAGCTTTTTTTTTTTCTTTTGATTATTTTTTTATCCTGAGGTAATGCTTGGACCTAGTGGAGGGAAATCTTTATTTACTTTGATCTTACTAAGAGCTCATTTAAAGCAACGGTCCCAACTGGAGATTCACATGTGAGGACAGATATACTACAAAGCAGGACTGCTCAGCATTGTGTTTCTTCTCAGTACATTGTACAGAGTCTCCTCCATGAGGACTCCAGGGAGAAATGTCTTTTTGGTCTCAAAAACCGTTGAGAGCAACTGGGCCATTAATTTGTTTTTACATTATGCATAGTGTGGATGTTGCAATGGGGTCTATTTGTGGTTTTTATGTTATTTAAAATGTGTAACCTAGATGTCCTTTGACCCTGCCCACCTAGGAGCACAAGTGAGTCACGTTAGCATTAACTCCTAAATACCATCGGTTGAGGGGCCTCAAGCCCCTACAAAGAAGATCCCTTACTGCAAACATTTCTGTACCTCTGTCTGGTGTAGCACATGTGCTTACACATGTTGACTTTAAGAAGATGAAGCCAACTGTGTTGGCTTAAGTAAAGGGAAAAAACGTATTATAAGGATTAGGAGATGACCTGTAGAACTTACGGGCAGGGAAGCACCCTTGCTTCAGAAAAGACTGGAACCAGAGATTCACGTATCATCAGGAAGTTTTCTGTCTTTCATCTCTGCTTGTTCCTGCATGCTTTTTCTCTGCTGACCAGCTGCTCCTTGTGTTAAACAGTGAGAAGTAGCACAGTGAACATTTGCCTATCCCTCTGAACAACTCACAGAAACGTCTGGTTCTACATGTTAATTTGAGTTTACTTCTCCTCAAAGTTCTCCTAAAATAAAAATTAAAAGGACAAAAACCGCTAGGTCTTAATGATAGAAAAGACAGGAACTATCAACAAGCCAAATACTGAGGGATTTCTAAAAGATAAACACACTTGGTACCCCACTGCAAGATGTAGTAAAGTGCTTGTAATTCAATGATACCAGAAAAAAAAAAAATCTTTATGGCCCGGATAGCTCAAGAGATAAATTTTATTCAGTTCTCCCTAGAATGGATAATTCCAATGACACTTAAACTGGTTTCAACAACCTCAAAAAATAAAATTCTAAATCCATTATATCAAGAGTCTAAAATTGTGTAGAATATTTAAAGTCCTTATAGTTATCTGGACTTAAGGCTTAGATTTTTTAAAGTAATTTAAGTATAAATGTATCATTCAAATTCTTAATCAAATATTCTTGTTGGTTTCACTCCTTGAGAACAAGAAGCAAGTTACGTTGGCACACCTTGTTTTCAGGCTGTGCATGAGTATTTTTTTGCTTAGCCTACTGTGAATCAAAGGTGGCTTTATACATTTCAAGCCAGGGTCCAAAAGAGGCCGTCAATATCGCACCTGCTGCAAGACACGCCCATTGCAGAGAAAACTGGCAGTTCTACTATCTTCTGGGCACAAGTGACAGCACAGGGGAATGAGCTACTTGTTCCACTTTCTCATTTTTCTTTTAGTATAAAACAAACAAATAAATCGACTTCTTTTTTTAAGGGTCTGATCATGAATATGTTTGATTTAATGAAAATATACAAGTGG
>VMDR010022099.1:0-16414 GCA_007922815.1 Macrotus californicus
GTCATGACTTGGGTGGGGGTGCTACTGGCATCTCCTGGTCAGAGTCCAGGGATGCTGCTAAACATCCTACTGTGTGCACAGGATTGCTCCCCACAACAAAGAACTATCTGGCTCCAAATATCAGTATCACCAAGGTTACAGAGAAACCCAGGGTAAGGTAACCAAAACTCCTTGATGAAGCTTTTCCTAAATAATTAACTTTGCCTTTCTCTGTTCTTCTTACCCAACACTTACAGGTTATTAAAGGAATGCTCAGGAGAAATCATTCAAAATGTGATTACTCTAGCTCTGTGGCCCTATTTTGTTTTTCATTTCTTTATGAGAACAAAAATCTGAGTAGTGTTCTGATTTCATTACCTTTGAGTTTCAAATAGCAAACTCAAAGCATGCACTGATTGCCTTCTTAACTATAATGCACGGTGAAGGCTGGGGGCATCACTTCATTAACTAGTGGGAATAATGTACCATCTCCCAACATCTCAGTCGTCTTTATTCCTGTTATGCCAAAGGGGCAGGATTAGGACGAAGGGAATTCAGACAGTACTCCCCAAACCGATGCGTTTCTCCTGCTACAATAGCCCATCTCAGTTTAGATGACACTTGCCTACCAGGTCATTATTAAATAGAAAACAGTATGGGTGATTTCCCCACCCACCCCCTTTCTAAAGGCAGAATACTTAAGGTCAAGACCACAGTATCATAGACACTGAAGAATGAGTGAGGTAAATGGTGGTAACTATGCATTCAACTGGCAAACAATAGTAAGGCTGTTTCTGTGAGATGTGATGTGTGTTTTGGGGAGCAGTGAAGTAAAAATGGGTGAGATGATAAAAAGTGGGGGGAAGTCTGTGTGGGTGGTGGAGCAGCTTAAGGATCTATGATGTGTTCCTATTTCTTTATGTCTCCCTCCCCCTTCCCCAGCCCTTTTATGAAAACTATGCCGCCCACAGCCAGGCAGTTGGGTTGGGACACCTGATTAAGAGAGCCATGCCAGGGCCTGTTCGGCGGTTTCTCAGATCCTCAGGTTCCCTCCTTCAGGAACTAAAACTAAGAGACGGAGTCCAAGTGGGTTGGGAGCTGAGCTGTGAGCAGAGCATTAGAGTAAATATATCCAGAAACGGCTGCTTCTAAGGGCTTCTCAGGCTGCTCTGGGTCCTGTTCTTGCTGAGGCCTGCTTTTCAGTTTTTCTGGATTCTAATAGTCAGTCCTTTGCATTCCTCCCTAATGAAAAAGCTAACTTAGTGGGTACTGTTCCTTGCAACCCAGCAATCAATCTCTGGAACAGACATATACACATCCACACCAAGAGATGAGACTAACCTGAGAAATGAAGCTGAGAGCTGCCTACCAGCAAGGCAAGACCACTTAACAGTCATTTGTGCTTCATGCCAAGGAGGGTCAAGGGATGACACTCCGCCCCAGAGACCAGCTTACAGTAAATTCCCCTTCTCAGAGATCTTATAGCCCTGGCTGATGTGGCTCAGTGGATTGAGTGCTGGCCTGCAAACCGAAAGGTTGCCAGTTTGGTTCCTAGTCAAGGCACATGCCTGGGATGCAGGCCAGGTCCCCAGTTGGGGGCGTGTGAGAGGCAACGAATTGATGTATCTCTTGCACATCGATGTTTCTCCCTCTCTCTTTCTCCCTTGCTCCCCGCTCTCTCTAAAAATAAATAAATAAAAATCTTAAAAAAAAACACACATTAAAAAAAAAGAAAGAAATCTTATAGTTCTAGATACACTGTACCACACTTTTGATACTTGCATATATAGTCTTACAACTCCTTCTGTGTTATTATGTTGAATTATTGTTTATCTCATAATGTTACCTAAGTCTCATCTGTAACCTTGATATTGATCTCTCATAAAATAAATACTGGGAAGATAAGTTGACACCTCCAGGGTCCATCCACTTTCTTGCATCACCCTCAACCCACTCAGATCAGCCTCTGCCTCCAACATTCCACTCAAACTGGGTTATGTTTCCATGTAAGTATTTCTTAGCTACAGAGGAGGGTATTTTAGAGCAGTGGTTCTTTTCTTTAGCATAAAATATGGGTATCTTTATTTGAACTTTATAGATTGAGAAATTTCATAAGTGACAAAATAGCAATTTTGTGGATACTTAAATCTACCTCTCACCACAATAAAAGAAAAAAATACATTCTTGACTTTCCTGAAGCATCTTTCTTGTATGTGTACACATAGAGGTGAACAGTGTCTGATGACCAGCAGTCATTTCACTAAATACAAAAGTGGGCAATGGCATCAATTAATTGCCTACTTACTACATTGGTGGGTACTTTTTACACAACATCCCCTCATTATATGATCTTTAGACCCCAGCTGAGTGACAGAATGGAACTTTGAAATAATCTAATTCTAAAGCCTCTATTTGCAGTATTTTAGCTAAAGAATTTTTAAAATAGGCATAAATCTACATTTTAATGCTAAGTGAATATGTGTTCAATTATTCCCACCAATTTTGTCAAACAGGTATTAAGCAAACTTCAATGATTGCAAGACAAAAATTTAATGAAAATTGGTCAGTGGGTATGTAATAATCCAAGGGGCTAAATAGTTACATGGGGACTATATTATAAATTTCAAGTAAATACTGAAGTAAGTGTTATACACTATCATCAGCTGATTCATCTTCTTCCTTCAAAGAGCCCTTAGCATATTTCTCTGCCTCTTCCCTTATATCTTTTGGAACAATTTCATGTCTTTCTTTAGTTATTTCAGCAACCCAGCTGAGCTCCAGTTCAAAAGCTTTATCCTTAACTTTGTCATGTACTATGTAAATTACTTTGGAAACTCCTTTAACAATATCACAGCAGGTCATTTTTTTCATTTGAAGCTTTTCTATTCCTGTCTTTGCAGCTTACCTGGCTTTGCCAGTACACAGCCCCAATAACCATATGAAACACCTGATGGGTCAGTCATGTAGAGTTGTACACTGTCATTCACACCATAAGACCCTAACATGAAACTGCAGTCAAAAGGCTTAACAGCACTGTAGGGTATATATGCATGTACATATATGGCCACTCAGTCTGCAAGATGTTTTAGTGGGATGTTATAGCCAAAGTTAGATCTAGTTGGAAGCTTCTTCTCTTGCAATGTCTGCTAAAGCACAAGCATCTGCCAGCAAACCTGCTACTGCCATTCCAACATGCCAATCAACATTAAAAGGTTGTTTCTTGGAACCTTCTTCATAAAGTTTAGAAAGGACTAATTTTTTTTACCCCAAAGACAACACCATCTTTACATCGATTCCAATAGCTGTACTACTATTTGTCACAGCCTTCATAGTGTATTGAACATGAAAAACTCTTCCATCAGCATGGGGGGTCGCCGCCCGCAGAGTGCAGATGAGAATAAGTCTACCAAGACATGATGGGCTTGGGGAGGAAAGATGACCAATCTCTCAAAGGAGAAGGGCCTGTTCCTCAATGGGCTTTTATTGGGTTCAGTTTGCATAGGAATACAGGTAGAGCTCATCAATCATTGTCAGGCAGTAATGATCAAACAATAAATAACATTCAAGGAACTATGAGGGCTTATTCTGATTCAGAGTCAGATAGCTAAAGGGCCATAAAACTTTGGGGAAACAAACTCATTTTATGCTTGGACCCTTATCATTTAAATTGAGGGCCTCCTAGCAAAGCAGGTTTCACAGGATTTTATGCATTCGTTCTTGGGCCTGATCACTCTGGGGAACTGCCTGTTCTAGCAGAGAGCTGCACCCACCTCTGGCATTGTTTCAGGCTTAAGTCAGGTGGGGGATGCAGGCAGCCAAGAGATTAGGAGACTTTTTACAGATAGAATGAGGACACAGGCTATGTCAAAGCCGAGGGGTGAGGGTCCATTACCCCCTTTTTCTGTAGTCCCCAAGTCCTTCCCTGATGGCCATATTGCAACCATGCCTATCTTGGGTTGTCCCTCCCTTGAGGAATCTTACCCGTCATTGACTAACCAGTCATCCACCCGGGGCCAAGCAGGGTGAAGTAAAGGGGGCAGAGGTGGCGCCCCTGCCAGGAAGATAAGCTTTGTCTCCTTAGTGGCTGATGGTCCCAAGGTCTTTTACTGAGCCTTAGCCATAGGGGGGTTACAGCTTCTGAAACCAGGCAGGGCAGTTCCCAACACATCAGGAGGGAATGTAGAGGCTGACAGGTCATACCCGGTGCCTATTGAGCTCATCCTACTAAAACCCAGGGCAGTGGTTCTTGACAAGGGGAGATTTTGTGACCCCCACCCAAAGGTGATTTTTTAGTGTCTGGACACAGTTTTGATTGTCACAAATTGGGAGGGGGTTGCTACTGGCATCTGGTAGATAGAGACCAGAGATACTGCTAAACATCCTACAATGCACAGGAAAGTACCCCACAGCAAAAAATTATCCGACCCCAATTGTCAATAAAGCCATAGTTGAGAAAACTTGCTTTAGGGCAAAGATGGGTCTTTGAGACAAATAACACAATTTAAAAGGGGCAAAGGATTTGAATACACATTTCTCCAAAGAAGACATACAAATGGCCAGTAAACACATGAAAAATTCTCAACATCATTAGCCATTAGGGAAGTGCAAATCAAAACCACAATGAGATACAGCTTCATATCCACTAGACTAGCTATAATTTGTTTAAAATGGAAAATAACAAGTGTTGGTGAGGATATGGAGAATTTGGAACCACCACACATTGCTAGTGAGAATGTAGTAGCCTCTTTAGAAAACAGTTTGGCAGTTTCTCAAAAAGTTAAAAATAGAGTTACTATTTGACCCAGCAACTCCACTCCTAGGTATATATTCAAGAGACTTAAAAACATATGTCCAAAAAAAAATAACTTTGTACTCAAATGTTATAGCAGTATTATTCACAGTAACCAACAAGTGAAAACAACCCAAATGTCCATTGACTGAAGAATGGAGAAACAAATGTGGTCTATCCATACAATGGAATATTATTTGGCCATAAAAAAGAACAAAGTACCGATACATGCTATAACGTGAATGAACTTTGAAAACATATGCTTAGTGAAAGAAGCCAGACCTAAAAGACCACATATTGTATGATTCCATTTATATGAAATGTCCAGAGTAGGAAAATCCATATAATAGAAAGTAGACTAGTGCTTGCCTGGTATTGGGACTGTTGAAGGGTCATGGAAGCCCTTATCTCACAATTTTGCAGCAAAGACTGGTAAAGGGAAAAGAAGAAATGGGAGACAGTTTTAATTTTGATCCATGAATTTGCTATAGAAAATTGGAGTTCACTCCAGTAAGTGGCATCTTGAAAGAATTATCTCCATCATTTAACCCTGGCTGGTGTAGCTCAGTGGATTGAGCACCAGACTGCAAACCAAAGGGTTGCCGGTTCAATTCCCAGTCAGGGCACATGCCTGGGTTGGGGGCCAGGTCCCCAGTAGGGGGAATGCAAGAGGCAATCACACATTGATGTTTCTCTCCCTCTCTTTCTCCCTCCCTTCCCCTCTCTCTAGAAATAAATAAATAAATAATCTTTAAAAAAACCCCTCTCTGTCATCCAATCAACAGTTAACTATCAAACCCCTATTATGAGGCAAGCTCTCTGGGGTTCCCACAGAAACACTCTTTCCTGGGAGATAGTGGAAGAAGCAAGGGCTTTGGAATTAGATCTTGAGGCTAGTAAAATTTCAGTGTGAACGTGTCTTATGCTACCAATTTATAATCCAAAGAAACGGAGGAAGGTAAATCAGTAATATAAAATAATTTTACATATAATTTAAAATAGCAGAAGGATTGCTAGAAAGAACTAGGCTAACTACATTATTTTCTACCAGAGCACTGTAGGGGATCCCTGTTTTAATGAATAAATAAAAATGATGTGTAATTATCATATCAATTGCTTGCATCTAAGTGAGTGCTTCTGAAATTATTTGATGGTGCTTAAAAATCTTTGGTCTCTGAAGTGTGTTTAATGTCTCCTTGACGCTTATCTATATTATTAATTTGCAGATCAAAGTTAACTTGGTGCTATGCAAATGAAGAGACTTCAAATGAATGAGATTTTACTTTAAAATTTTAAGTCCATATTACTTGTAACAGAACTGCAATATATTTTGAGAACATGTGTCAACATATCTAAAAGAAACATTACAGCTTAAAGCAGTGTTATTCGATAGAAGTTTCTGCAATGATGGAATATTCTATATCTGCACTGTATAGCTGTCCAAATAAGGTAGCCATGTGGCCACTGAGGATGTGAGATGTGGTTAATGCAACTGAGGAACTTAATTTAAAATTTAAATGGCCATAAGTGGTTAGTGGCTACCTTACCTGAATTCAAGCTCTACCCTTACTACCTTGGACAGTTTACTTAACCTCTGTGAACTTTAATTTTCTTACTTGAAAATTAGAATATAAATAATATCTTCCTCACAAAAATTGGGGCAAGAGAAATTAAGATATGTTCAGATAGTCTCCTATTTCCAAATAAGTGCCAATCAAGTACCAAAGTTAAATATGTGGAAAGTGAATAACCAACTCTCTCATTCAAAGGGAGTTTGCAGTCCTCAAGAGATAAGAAATATGATTAAGTCCTGGCTGGTGTGGCTCAGTTTATTGAGTGCCGGTCTGTGAACCAAAGGGTCACCGGTTCAATTCCCAGTCAGGACACATGCCTGGGTTGCAGGCCGGGTCCCTGGTGGGGAGGTACATGAGAGGCAACCAAACATTGATGTTCCTCGCCCTATCTTTCTTCCTCTCTTCCCCTCTCTAAAAATAAAGAAATAAAATCTTTTAAAAAAGGAAATATGATTTAATTAATAATTACCTTAGTGTTCAGATACAGTATTAATGACAATGCTTATAACTATTGGCTGGTAAACAGCACCTTGGCAATAGCCAGAAATGGTCATGTGTTCACTTGGGGGTATCAGTGAATAATGCACATAAGGGCTGGCAGTCAGAAAGTATAACTTATAGAAGTTGCGGTCAGTATATGTATGAAAAGTATATTGAGCCCTGCCTGGTGTGGCTCAGTGGATTGAGCACCCGACTGTGAACCAAGGGGTCACTGGTTTGATTCCTGGTCAGGGCTTATGCCTGGGTTGCGGGCCAGGTCCCTAGTGGGGGACACACGAGAGGCAACCACACACTGATGTTTCTCTCCTTCTCTTTCCCCCTATCTTCCCATCTGTAAAAATAAATAAATAAAATCTTAAAAAAAGTATATTGAGAACTGAAAATCATGATTAAAATGTTAATGCAATTGCTTCTTTTTTTTTTAAAGATTTTATTTATTTATTTTTAGAGAGGGGAGGGAAGGGAGAAAGAGGGAGAGAAGCGTCAATGTGTGGTTGCCTCTGGAGTGTCCCCTACTGGGGACCTGGCCTGCAATCCAGGCATGTGCCCTGACTGGGAATCAAACTGGCAACCCCTGGGTTCCCAGTCCGGGGCTCAATCCACTGAGTCACACCAGTCAGGGCGGCAATTGCTTCTTTATTATTGTTACATTTAACTAATCTTAATTCATGTTACAATGCAATTCATCTTCATTGCCCAAGGAGGTTAAATGAACCCATTCCATTAAACTGGGAGAAACTGAGGTATGAATTAGAATAGGCTAGCAGGGGTGTCCAACCTTTTGGCATCTCTGGGCCACACTAGAAGGAGAGTTGTCTTGGGCCACACATCAAATACACATTGCGACATGTAATCACAAAAAAAATGTCATAATGTTTTAAGTCAACTTATGATTTTGTGTTGGACCGCATTCACAGCCATCCTGTGCTACATGCGGCCTGTGGGCCGTAGATTGGACACCCATGGTAGTGGTTAGGAGCTTGAGCACTTTTGTTGAATGTAATCACATGAAATAAGACATGTAACGAACTTAGCACAGGGCATGCCACTTACTAAGGACTAAAAATGTCAGCCATTATTATGATAAGTGACAAGTGATGGTATTGGGAGATCCATGAGATTAGAAGCCATTAGCTATTTTTCAATTCACAAAAAGTATGGGAGTACAGAGTAATAATTGCACAGATTTAATTCTACATGACTGGACCTAAAAAGATCATTTCAACTTTATACATCTGCACCAGTCAAAAACTGAATTTAGTTGTTTTAATACCACCTCAAATCTAGTTTTAGAATGAGGCTTGAATGTATGAATAAGTGAATGAATGAGTGAATGAATGACTAAAATGCCTCCCGATTCCCCCATTAACTCAACAAAATGAGCTGGCAAAACTCATGAGTTTTCAACATACAAATTTCTCCAATCTGAGATAATATCGAGGTGAATAGGAAAGGGACTGATTGGGGTAAATGGTCACCAATCGTAGCTCAAGTGCCGGTGGATATGGACCCAGTCTACTTTTTTGAGACATGCAGTACTTTAACCAGCAATCTACAGCCACTCCAAGGGGGTGTGGGAAGGTTCTGAAGGAGTGCTGGGACAGAAAAGAGCAGGACCTGTGTCCTGAAGCCTGAGAAACCACTCTCTCAGGGAAGTGGCATAAAACCAGCTTCACCATGAAGCAGAGAAATTGCATCATCGCTAGGAAGCTTCCTCTGGTCCTGATCTCTTCTTCACATCACCTGGAATCCTTCTTACTGTTTTGCCCACCTGCCTAAACTTTTTCATCCAGAACTCATTTGTGTTAACAAGGCTCCACTAAAATGCGCATTCTCCTTTGCTCCCCCCCACACCCCCCCCCACCAAAATAAAAGATCACACAAGGTGGTCTCACTTTTGTGCTAGTTGCAATGCAAAGAATTCAGAAGTGGGTGTTGTAATCAGGATTTTGTGACCTTTCTACTAGGAGAATTTCTAGTTGTATAGAATAATGAACATTTTGCTAAACATCCTCCATTGCCACCACGCTCCCATGGCATCGTTCTTCCCCTTGAACTACCCCCATCGCCTCATCCTGATCTGACTTTTTTTTTTAGAAGGAGAATTTGTTCCCCTCATCTAACTCTATCGGGGAACTTGCATACTCAGTAAGGTGGATAAAGAAATATTAGCTGTAATTTTTCTTTTGTATCACCTTAAGATGGAGAAGGTAATTTTTCCACTTTCCATTTTGAGTATGACTCTGTTAATTAGCACAGGTCCATTACACTCACAGATACATAGGACTTTGCTTTGATATTCAGAGGCAAAAATCAATAAGAAAGCATGTACGGTACCTTGCGCAAGAATTTGGGAGTGCAGTTGTCCCTGATGTTCTCTTCCATGGTGCATTCCTGGTGGCCCACCATGTCTGTTCCTGGCCGGCTTTTCTTCTTTTCCAGTGTCCTCTCTTTGGAGTTCTTTGGAGTCACGGGGTGAAATTTTTGTTTCTCTGAACTTACCGGAGCACTTGATCAATGGTTAAGCTCAAAGATAAGCTCAGAGGAGCTAGCCGTGTCCCAGTGATTGAATAAGCAGAGATCCAAGTTGCTGGAGCTTCTTGCTTTATTTACCACAAGCTTCCTCTTTGTCCCCTCTGGGCTGTTGTTCTTTGACAATCGCCGTGCTCTGGACTGGCGCTAGGATGGCCTGTTGTGCGGGGACAGGCAGGTTGTGGTGAAAGCTGGACTCATGAAAAAGGCCATTGTTTAATGTACCCTGTCCCTCACTGAAGCTATGGCAACAAATTCTGTTGGTGAATTAACTATGTCCTTGTGTGCTGGCTCAACTGATTATGCTCCTGGAATGACAAACATTTTCTCTCTTTTATTTTTCAAGATAAAAAGTGGTTCAGACCTTGAAGTATTAATATACAACTTAGCACTTTAGTTGAATAGGAGAATAAAGATAAAGAAAATAAATCTCTCATACATACTGAGATTATAATAAACAATATCTCTTTCAAGGAAAGAACTGATTCTAAGCACCGCTGATAAAGAATTTGTACATTTTAACCATGTAGAATCTTCACAGTTTGTGCTGAGGTCATTTCTCCTCAGATAACCCTGGGTGGTAAAAGAACTCTTCACATCTACATGTGCTTGGTCCTTTCTGATAAAAAGTTTTTTTCAAAATCTGGCTGCAGCAAAGCGCTATGGGAACTTTGGCTGCTAACTATTAACACGAGTACCATACTTCAGTTCAGAATGAAGACTGCTGTCCATCTTTATCTTAACCATGTAAAGATTTCCTACGACCCACGCTAGTGGGAAAACTCTCCACCGCTTTCTCACAGATTCCAGTCTCCAGGATGGTAAAACTTGCTTTCTGATCAGTGGAAGGATCCCTTCAACCTTCCCGTCCATCCGTCCATCCTGCACCCTCTCTGTATGGGTGCTGTCCGCGGTTGCTGGGGGAGCTCTGTTAGTGAATTTGCTGCTAGTTCCCTAGCGTGGCTGTGTATAGTATGCCAACTTGGTGAGCTGGAGCTGTATTTCCAAGGATCTTCTTTCCTTAGGACTCTGGGCAAGAGTTGGCCAAAAGAGGAGTTTCCACAGGATTTGCAAGGCAAGAGTGAATCAGCAGTCATTACTTTCCCAAGGTTGTCATGGCTGAGTGTGGTGATGAACAGACAGTCCCAGCTGATCCTCACTTTCCCTCACTCTGTGTCCAGATCCTCTTCCAGACTGCTGATGCTGTTGATCAACAATAGCCTGAGGCCCAGCATCAGACATTTGTGCAACCCCACAGAGGCAGGAGCAGCTTCCCATAGGCATCTACATGGTCTGGCAGAAGTAATGCCTGCTTCAGTGTGGTTGGTAGGGTAATAATATGGGTGTAATAATTTATAGTTTTAATTTGAACATTTCACCTAAAATGTCATATGGTGTGCTTTAGCATGAGATTGCTATGTTACAGAATCATGTACTTATGATTTTGTAATAAAAGATTTTATAATAAAAAAGGGACGTTATTTGTGTTGGACCCTATACTTTCGCAGCTGGGCTTCTGCCTGCCAGGTGGGTGGGTTTCTCCTGTCCCTCAACTCCCTTCTAGATCTCCACTGCCCCAGTGCCTCCCACAATGGGCCAGGTCTATTTCCTATAATAAATCCCTTCCTCCACAGCTCAAAGTGGTTCTGCTTCCCTGACTGAACTAGGACTGATACACTTGTTTTTCCAAATGATACGAGGATTGTTAGGAGAGAATCTTCAGCATGGGAGGACTTTGGAGGGAAATAGAGAGCAAATCCCATGCAACTTGTGTCTAGAAGTGACAGAGAAACCCAAGAAAATAGATGCTATATTTGTATCAGACCTCTCCCCACAGTTCCTTATAGCCCTCACCCTGTAATACTTCTTTCCAGATCCAAGCACTTTTGCAGGTACCTCTTCTTTCTTAATTCCTATGCTTTCCATTCATCCTCATTCTTTAAAACTTTTTAAAATTTATTGATTTGAGAGAGAGAGAGAGAGGGAGAGATTTGTTATTCCACCCACTGATACATTCATTGGTTGATTCTTGTATGTGTCCTGCCTGGGAATTGAACCTGCAACCTCCCTCATCCTCATTCTCATCCCCTATGGCTTATCCCCGCAAAGAGACTGGGATGGGCCATCAGAGGTAAGCTACACTATAGGAGTGGGTTCTAGATAGTAAACTAAAAGAGGAAAAAAACCAAGTCCTGGATACTTTATTGCTTCCAGAGTGATTCACTGGATCCATTGAAATGATGCCCTAACTTGACGGAGCATAGATCAACTCGAATGGCAGGTTTCTCTGAAACTAAACTGAAGCCTAGTTCAGCTGTCAGGAAGACATCATCCACCTCTATTTGCACTGGTTTGCTCTTCTCAGTAATGGAAAAATCACTTTTGTGTCATCAAGGCCCAACGGTTCACAAGAGGCTTGTTTTGAAATTGCCTCTTGTTGTCATTTCTTAGAATAACAGTGCATTTGATTATATTTCCAAGCTTCTGTCTCACATTCAAAAGAAGAATCATGGCCAATCTATTTCCTCAGTTAATTCCTGCTTAGAGCACGTGATTATTTCTCATGGCCATGAGAAATTTGAGAGAATAGGTGTCGATTAGTTCTATCCAGTAAATAGAACTGATACAGGGCTACCAATACAATTACATACTGTATTCGTATCACAGACCTAGTCAGGTCAATAAATTAAGCCGTTTACCCTTGGATTATGAAGGTGTCTATTACCTGAACACTTAGTGGTGCTTTTCTGGGGTCTTCTCTGCTTTTGAGTCTCATGAATGAAAAGGGTCTCAGGGGATCCCTCTGAACAATTGCCTGTGGTCTACCACATGGGGTGCTCCAGAGCTCTGAGGGTTGTCAGCGGGTGGAGCCTAGTCATGCAGACCCACAGTGCTGGAAATAGATCTGCAGCAGATTTCAGCTACCCTTTATGGCATCATAAAGGTGTTCCTCTGGGCCGAAGCAGCCCCAGTCAGTGAGCAGAGGGAGGGTTGGATTTCAGCCCCTGTTCTCCAAGTCTGTGGTGAGCCCTTGCAGACCCTGACCCTCAAGAGAAAAAAGGGTTGTTGGGGAAGCAAACTGTGTCAGCCTCATCACAGGAATTTGCGGGATGAGTATCCTCATGGCCCAGGAGGTGTTCAATGTTGGGAGGCATGGATGGCCAACTAGGCCTCAGCTCCAGGGCTGGTAAAACCACCCTCCTCTTGCACGAATTCTTCAGCAGTATTCCGTTGACCTTCCTAGTACCTCATTGATGGGCAAGGTATACCCTGAATCATTGCCTTGGCTGCTGTGTTTAAGAGGGCCCTGTTTTGGCTCTCCTCCTCTGAGGAGTCCATGTGGCCATGGGGACCCCCACATGCACTCCTGGAGTTCTTCACCTACCCTTCTAGAATACTTTGGAATTTGCTGCCCAAATGTCCTCAGCCTGATTCCAGGGCCATATTCAAATTCAAGTGCAGAGTTTAGGTCTTTTGCATATTACTGTGGCCAGTGGCTTTATTGAGCATCCACTTTGTGTCAAGCCCTCAACCAGGTGAAAAAATAAAGGCAATTACAGCAGTGCCAGCCTTCACGGGACTACAAATCATTATATGAGGTGTTTAACAATTAATTTTACCACCTCCAACTTATCCTCTATTCCCCCTGCCTGTGCTTTGTCTTACTTCATACTCATTTCCCAGGGGCATGTTATGTGTATCGGTTTATTATCTATACCTCTCGGGAGAATGAAAGAGCAGGCACTTGGCTTCGCTGCCGATGCCTTTACTGCCTAGAAGAGGCCTGGCGCATATTAAGTGCTCAAGAAATATTTTGGTAATTAAAAAATTTGGGCCCTGCCAGGTGTGGCTCAGTGGACTGAGTGCTGGCCGGCAAACCAAAGGGTCTCTGGTTAGATTCCCAGTCAGGCAGGGCATATGCCTGGATTTCCAGCCAGATCCCCAGTAGGGGGCACTTGAAAGACAACCACACATTGATGTTTCTCTCCCTCTCTCTAAAAATAAATAAATCACATCTTAAAAAAAAATTTGGTGTCAAAGCTGCATGATTTTCTTTTTGTTTAATTAAGCTTTGAGTGGCTAGAAGAACAGCAGAAAGCAAAGCAATCTGATTTGACAGCGAGAGGTACTCCTGAAAGGACTGGGGGCAGATAAGTAATGCTGAGGATGGAATTTGGATCTGGAGAAGAGCTGGTGTCAAACAAAAATAGATGCATTGAGAAACTGTAGGGAACAAGGACCAATGGAATTTATTAGCTTTCTTTTTAGACACACAGGAGTTTTAATCTGCAGAAACACGCAGAAAGAACCAAACTCTGAGCAAAGATGTACATGTGTTCATCCATTGGGCCATTAACAAAACTTCTCTAAGATGTTAGGGGGATAAGTCAAGTAACTCAGAAATTGTTTTCTTCCCCTCATCCCATAACAATTATTGTAATGGATTGCTAGGGTTTTGCAGACGTTTTTTTCCCTAACAGAAAAACTGACATTTTGCCAGATGTATAACTGTCTTGGAGAAAAACTGAACATGATTTGTATATAGTTTTAAAAATGTTATTTATTTACTGATTATTAGAGAGAGAGGAAGGAAGAGAGAGCACCCAAAACATCAATTTGTTGTTCCACATATTTATGCATTCATTGGTTGCTTCTTAAATGTGCCCTGCTGGGGAGTGAACCTGTAATCTTGGCATAGTAGGATGATGCTCTAACAAACTGAGCTACCCAGCCAGGGCTTATGATATATTTTGTAATTTTCACGTCTTTCCCGTGGCTTTTTGCTGTTTGCCAGAAGCCCTTTCACGATGCAAAATTTCTATGCTTGACCAGAGAACCTGGTTTGTTGTTCTTTCTTCTCCCTTTCCTCTCTTCCATTCTCTTACCAACCAAGGCAAAAGGGTGTCTTTACCTTCAACTGTGAACCTTGAAGAAGTTATTTTGTGGGAGGGCCCACAAGTTAAAGGATTTCTAAGAACCTCTCCACCTCCAGATATTCCTGACTGTGGATAATGCATCTGAATAAATTGGTGATTATAAGAGAAACATACTTAGACATCCTGCGAAAGTCTATGGAGAAAAAAGAGCAACAAATAATGTTTCCAAGCTTTTGACTTAAGAAAATGAACTCTAATGTCTGTTGTTTTTGTTTTTTGTTTTTAAACCAAGCTCTGGCCAGTTTTATTAAAGAAAAAATTCTGCACGATTTACTTTTCAGCAGTCTGTTCTGACATGCTTCTGATGATATCAGAGTCACCTGGACCAATGATAGCCAGTGTGCACGCCCTTTCGTCCTTTCCACACACTGTGCCCAGTTCAATCTTGTTGTCACAGTAGTGATGGACACCAGTCTTGGCCAACACGGCATAGTACTCTATTTCAGATTTCCTCAGGGCTGGACAGTTGTTGGTGAGGATGACCATTTTGGCTTTGGCTTGTCTGATCATCTTCGGAGTCTGCTGGTACCCCAGCACGTACTTGCCACTTTTTATAACAAGTTCGAGCCTAGAGTTGATTGACTCCAGCGACTTTTTCATCTTCTTTGTGGCCACCATCTTCCTGCCTTAGGTGTGGGATGGACCCCTTACCAAGCCCAGCCACCAAGATGGCCGGGGAACCAAAAAGGCTGAACTCTAATGTCCTGAAACAAATCTAGGTAGTTAGGAAACTTTGTGCCAGGGTTTTGGAATTGAAACCAAGATACTAATTTAGAAATGGCTTTGCTTTGATCCCTGCCAGGTTCCAAAGGGAAACAAAATGTTGGGTGGCTCAGTAGCAGTGTTCTGAGCTCCTCCCTCCATAAATGACAGTTTGGCAGAAATGCCAAAGAAAGAAAATTATGTTCCCACTGTTGTGTCACCTGCCCTAGCTGAGTGAAGGGAGAGATGGTCATCTGTTTTGGGCTGGCATTAAAATCTTAGATGGCAACAAACAATTGGAAAATAAAATTAAAAAAAATATCAATTCAAAGCAGCATGAAGACATGAAATACTTAAGGATCAATTTAACACAACGTGTGGAACTTCTGTCCAGTGGAAACTTAAAAGACTGCTGAGAAAAACTAAAGAAAACATACAAAAAGGGAAAAATATACTGTGCTCATAGATTGGAAGACCCAAAATTGTGAAAAAGATCTATTTTTTTAAATTAATCTATAGATTCAATAAAAACCCAGTCAAAATCCTAGAAAGCTTTTTGGTAGATATTGACTACCCGGTTCTAAAAAATGACATGGAAATGCAAAAGACTTGAATTAGCCAAAGTAAGCCTGAAGAAAATAAAAGATCAATGTTGGAAACTTAGACTCCCTGATTTTAAAACTTACTATAAAGCTACTTTACTCAAGATAGTATGATAGTGCCATTAGCATAGACATATAGATAAATGGAACAAAATAGAAAATCCTGAAATTGACCACCATATATGTGATAGATTGATTTTTGATAAAAGTGCCAATTCAATGGTAAAAAAAGTGCCTTTAAAAAGAACATGCCATTCATTGCAGCATTTTTCAAAATAGCCAAAAGCTGGAAGCAACCCTCGTGTCCTTTGATAGATGAATGGATAAACAAAATGTGGTAAATACATACAATAACATATTTTTCAGCCTTAGAAAGGAAATTCTGACACATGTTACAACATGGATGAACCTTGAAGACATTGTGCTGAGTGAAATAAGCCAGTCACACACACACACACACAGACAAATACTATGTGACACCACTTCTATGAGGTACCTAGAATAGTCAAATTCATAAAGACAGGAAGTAGAATGGTGGTTGCCAGTGGCTGGGGCAGTTACTGTTTCAGTTTCAGTTTGAGATCGTGCAAAAGTTCTAGAGGTCAGTTGTACGACAATATGAATGTACTTAACAGTACTTAAAATGATTAAGATGGTAGATTTTACATTGTGTGTATTTTATCAGAATTAAAAATTTAAAAAAGTGAAGCCAAAACAACTGGATTTCTATAAGTGAAAAAAGGACCACAGTCCTTATCTCACACTACATATGACAATTAACATGAAATGGATCATGGA
>VMDR010022100.1:0-16414 GCA_007922815.1 Macrotus californicus
ACTTTGATTAAGATATTTTGTAGCTTTGAGGTTTATTAATTTTTAAAGTTTTTTAAAATATATTTTATTGATTATGCTACTACAGTTGTCCCATTTCCCCCCTTTATTTTCCTCTGCCCTGTACACCCCCTCCCATCCACATTCCCCCCATTTAATTCATGTCCATGGGTTGTGCATATAAGTTCTTTGGCTTCTACTTTTCCTATACTATTCTTACCCTCCCCCTTTCTATTTTCTACCTATCATTTATGCTACTTATTCCCTGTATCTTTTCCCCCTCTCTCCCCACCCACTCCCCCACTGATAACCCTCCTTGTGATCTCCATTTCTGATTCTGTTCCTGTTCTAGTTGTTTGCTTAGTTTGTTTTGTTTTTGTTTTTAGGTTCAGTTGTTAATAGCTGTGATTTTGTTGTCATTTTACTGTTCATAGTTTTGATCTTCTTTTTCTTAGATAAGTCCCTTTAACATTTCATATAATAAGGGCTTGGTGATGATGAACTCCTTGAACTTGACCTTATCTGGGAAGCACTTTATCTACCCTTCCATTCTAAATGATAGCTTTGCTGGATAGAGTCATCTTGGATGTAGGTCCTTGCCTTTCATGACTTGGAATACGTTCTTCTAGCCCCTTCTTTCCTATAAGGTTTCTTTTGAGAAATCAGCTGAGTCTTATGGGAACTCCTTTGCAGGTGACTGTCTCCTTTTCTCTCACTGCTTTTAAGATTCTCTCTTTATCTTTCATCTTGGGTAATGTAATTATGATGTGTCTTGGTGTGTTCTTCCTTGAGTCCAACTTCTTTGGAATTCTCTGAGCTTTGACTTCCTGGAAGTCTATTTCCTTTGCCAGATTGGGGAAGTTCTCCTTCATTATGTTTTCAACTAAGTTTACAATTTCTTGCTCTTCCTCTTCTTCTTCTGGCAACCCTAAGATTTGGATGTTGGAATGTTTAAAGTTGTCCTGGAGGTTCCTAAGCCTCTCTTCATTTTTTTGAATTCTTGTTTCTTTATTCTGTTCTGGTTGAATGTTTCTTTTTTCCTTCTGTTCCAAACCATTGATTTGAGTCCTGGTTTCCTTCCCATCACTGTTGATTCCCTGTAGACTTTTCTTTATTTCACATAATGCAACCTTCATTGCTGCCTGGGTCTTTTTTATGCTGTTGAAGTTTTGGATCATCTTGATAACCAGTGTTTTGAACTGTGCATCTGATAGGTTAGCTATCTCTTCATCACTTAGTTGTATTTTTTTCTGGAGCTTTGAATTGTTCTTTTATTTGGGCCTTTTTTTTTTTTTTTTGTCTCAGTACAACTGTTACATGGTAAGGGCCGATTAATTTTTTAAATTTGAAGAATAATTATATCTATTTCATAGAGCTGTTGTAATAATTAAATGAAACCAGGTATTTAGGTGTTTAGAGTTTGCTCTACTCTAGGAAGGATTTGAGGTGGCTTATAAGTAAGACTCCATTAAACACACATGCATACAATTGTGTCACATACATATGCACATGACAAACACATCTGCAACATGCAAATGTAACACAAATTTAAAACCTGCATAAAAGATGAAAAGAAAACAAGGGGAAAACACGAGGAAGAGAGAAATGAGAATAAAAATATGAATGGAATATACATTTGGTTCTAATCTTTAGAGAAGCTGGCAGAAAATATAGTATATAGAACACTTCACAGTTTTCATAAGACAAAAAGAAACCAGTTGTCCAAGAGAACTAACAAATATCATTGGTTGCAAGATGAGATGGAAAATTTTTCCATGTGAAGAAGACAGTGTATGAATTAATGAGTAAATCTTTGACAATGACCTTTCAGTAAACGTTGTGATGAGCTTCATAGGGCAGTTGTTTTATTAATTTTTGACAGCCTTATACCAAAGTAAAATACAACCCCCCAAAAAAACCCAAAACAAAACATGTAGAAGTTACTTAGGATGTGTTTGTAGGTATCTTATGTCTTCGTGATCTGCCTTGCCCTCAAGGAGAATGAATAAACTGCATGTTAAAAAAAAATTCTTTCTGAACTAAACAAGAAAATGTGTGTTAATGAGACTATAAATAACAAAGTGCTATAGAACTATGCATGCTAATTCTCCTGGAACCTCTCACCCTCACCAGGTATCTAGCTTATGTGCAGACTAGTGGACCAGTCATGACTGAAAAACAACTCGATAGATTTATCTCTGATAAAGTTAGCTCATAAAGACTGAAAGGGTTATTCCTGTTAAGAATATATGCATTTTTAATAAGCAACTCCTGGAGATATCAAACCCCTAAAGGCCCAAAAGAATGAATCTTTACTGCGAATGCTTTGTTCACAGTGACTGACAGGAGGGGCAGGAAGGAGGTATTTTTTTTGTCATCATCTACAAAAGTGATTATTGATTTTGATACATATAAAACTACTTCTGTAAGGGAGAGATTCAAAATCTAAGCCTAATAAATATTTCTTTAATTTTCAAATTTTTAAGAAAGCTATTCATTTTACAAGTCAAGAAATTTCATTGACTCTACATCTTCCAAGACAACTGTTATTAAAGAACTGTTAACGTGTTCTAAATGATTCCAGGGTGATTTTGCCCTGAATAAATGTTACTCTGTTCCCAATAGCAACGCATCATTCACAATAAGACCTGATAGAAACAATCAATGTTCAAATCGATTTTCCTTTCTGTCAAAATCTCTTACCATTCATTTAAAAAAATTTCTTCTAATTAAAGCTTATTCTTTAAAAAAAAATCAGTTTAAGTCTTCAAGCCATGAAGTAGGAAAATGCTCTGAAAATCAAATAGCTTTCAGTTTCACAAAAGAAAATGAATTCTCCAAACTGGGAGTAGCTTTGGAAAGAGATTGCTACATGGACAGCTAATCAATACCTTTTGTGTATGAATTCATGAACATATATGACAGTCAGTGAGGAGTGGAGGCTGTCGTAGTAACCTATTTCATGGAAAGAAGCACAATAAACAAGATGATGGAGTTACCATTTCACATGTTAGCCTCCACACTCATAAAGACTTAGCTGATGGAGGCTGCAAGTATTCGCTGAACACTTTCAAAAGACTTATTGAAAAAATATATATATGTATACACACTCACATCATTTAGTTACTTCAGATTGGCAGACCTATGTGTTCATCTAGAGTTCATGAAAATTAACAATGGCAAAAACCATACAATAAATTGGCTATATATATCCTTCCAGATAAAGAAGTGTTTTTCAGGGGTTAATAGAGTGTCTCTTTCAGGGAGGAATATTGGTTTCAGGGAGGAATTGGTTTTTAACCAATTTGTTTTTATCCTTTTAATTACCTGGTGAATCGTTATGTGTGAAGAGAGCATGGGCATTTCTGACTGAAAGGGTGCAAAACCATTAAGAAGAAGCATTCATTGATTGATCAAACTCTTTCCGAGCAATTCCCTGGAGGCTTGGCAAATAACAGGATGAGTCTAGAAAAGGAGTGAAGTTGTGAGTGGTGTTCAAATTAATGACCAGCTGGGAAGTTGCTGAATGTCCCAGATGGGAATGGAGTGTATCAGTTGTGGTCCAATGTGGAGACAGAAAAGCTGCAGTAATTTAAACATGGGAAATTTAACACACTGAATTTTAAGCTATGATAGGTAACTCCAAAGGATACTATAAGGATGAGGGAAAGTATCCAAGGAAGGACAAACTTGGGAGGGTGTCCTTCCCTCACCCTGAGGTTTGGCCCTCATTGGAGAAGGATAGTTGAAGTCCACTGGGTAGTGGAGGATTTTGCTGGGTTGTCAACTCTAGAGCTCATTCATAGGTGCCAAGCAAGTAGGAAACAATCCTCTAGGGTGCAGGTGCATTAGGCAGGTACACAGGAAAGGTGGGGAGCACTGTGGGCATGAGATCTGCACTGCCTGGTGGCCACCCTGAGAGGGCTATGTGAAGGTAGTCACTGGGTCCAGGCAGGACTGCAAAGTCATTGAAGGAAGACAGAGATGCAGCTAGGGCAGAACACCATGAGGCGTTCCAGACACATGCCCCCAAACAGACCATGCGATAGGAACAAGAAAATGAAAAGCAGGACCACGACCAGGCCCTGTGATGTCCCTGCAGCACTCTCTATTGACAAAGTTTACACCACATTCATTGTAAGGAGAAGTGCAGTTCAGTCCATTTGGCTGAGCAGGTGCTGAAGGGTGAATTTGGAGCTGAGAGGCCATGCGTTGATAACTGATTCGTTCATGGTAATATAAAGCATCTTCCAGAAGTGGTGAGAAGGTAAGAAGGGAGAGGGAGCTGGCTGTACCATCCACCTTATATGCCAGAGGAATTGGCCTTTGTGCTGACACACAAATGCTGAGATTTGTAGAACATAGTCTATATGGATGATGAGATAGACAATAATGATGCTCTGCTTGGGTAAAGCTGTGCAGTCAGTCAGTACACTTAACTAATTGCTTACCAAACAATTAATTTTGTTCCTGACAGCATAATGAGTAGGTCTCACCATGTGTGCTGTCATTGCCCCAAAAAAAGAAAATCAATCACATCAGCCAAGTCAGAGAATAAGTCAGGTTAGTTGCTAGGATCAGGCAAAAGGAACAATGGGGTGATCTTTCAGTTTTCAGATGGCTGATAGAGAGTTGGTCAGACAGTTAACCTTTGGCAGAAGTTAAATAGGCCCCTGCATTTTGAGAGGGCTATGAAGGGCACAGAGAAGGCTCTGACAATTGGTACTTAAAACACCCGAGAATCAAAAATAGTGGCTTATAATTCTCCCCTCCCTGCCTTCTTTATCATGGCAACATGAGACATGCCACATACAGCTCATTTGTAGACTCTCCTTGACATTTGCCTCACCCCAATTTCATCTTGACTGCAATGTTAGAGGGGGAAGGAGTGGGTGAGATGGGGGATCAGACCTGGGTCCTCATGTTTCCTAGGCATTGCAGGACCCCTCACGCTTCTGCATGTGGGTCTCCAAGGGCTGTTTCTGTCTCCAGGAGCACTCAGAGCTGCATGTTACTGTGCCAAAAAGAGGAGTGCTAAATGTATTTTTTTTAATTAAAATAAGTAGAAAAGGCCACCATGGGGTGCTAATAATGAGAAGAACACACAGGAAAATGCAGTTGCTTAGGCAGCCTTTGGTTAGGAGCAGAATAACAGCTAAATATATCTTTCATCGATGGTTATCATCTACAACTAATTTGTGAGAAAATAGCATGAGTGAGGTCTTTTCAGTTTTACGAACAGAAAAATTTACACAAAAATTATTTAAAATGTGATAGGTATCAGTGACCTAGGTTGGGTCTATAAGCTATAAATTGACAGGAAATGGTAATAATTTGTTTAATATAATTAACTTAGGTAAATCATTTCAAATGACCAAATTGTATATGTATATGTATGTATGTGTATGTATGTGTATGTGTATATGTATGTGTTTGTATATGTATATGTGTTTGTATATGTACATCTTATCTTGTATTGCTCAGACTATCCAAATAATTTCTGACTCTTATAATACCTTATAATACAAAGCAGATATGATCCAATTTAATCCAAATGTTATTAAAATTTGATTTTACAAGACGCTAGCAATTTTAAAAGGAATTAAAGACTTTCGGTCAAGGTAGCAGCGTAGGCAGACATGGCTCACCTCTTTGCACAACAACATCAAAATTACAGCTAAAATATAGAACAACCATCCCTTACTCAACACTATCAGATATCAAGTTGAATAGAAGTCTGACAACTATGGAATTAAAGAAACCATATTCATCTAGACTGGTGGGAGGGGTTCAGATGTGGAATGGGCTGGTCCCAAATCCACATGTGGTGAATAAAAATTTGGGAGGAATATCTCAGGACTGAGGAGACCCAGCCTCACACCCAGGCCTACCAGCCCAGGGTTCCAGTGACAGCAAGATAACTCCCACAACTTCTGGCTGTAAAAACCAGTGGGGGTTTAGTTGGTGGAAGAAACTTCTGGAGCCCCAAGTGATTCCTCTTGAAAAATCCACACACAGACTTACTCAGACTCACTCCCTCTGAGTTCTAGCACCAGTGTAGTAGCTTGAAAGACACCAGTGGTATATAGGGAGAAACTGAAGTGTCTAGCATCCAGGAGAACAGAGGCCATTTTCCCTTCACTAAACCCTCTTCCTACAGTCTCGGCAAGCTGGTGCTATATCTGAGACTGCATCAACCTGGCTAGCACTGTTTGATCCACTTTGGAGATCCCCCGAGACTCCACCCTGCCCCACCCAACTTGTCTGCCCACCTAAGCTGCTTTTCTATATGAATGGCTGGTCTTGGTTCATGTCTCATAACTTCCTAAATCCTCTGAAACAAGCAGCAGCTGGCTTCAGTGAGCCCCAGACCTGACACTAGCCAAAGCCAGCTTAGATTCACAGCTTGGCTTTACCTGAGAATCTTCAAGTCCAGCACACGTGGCAGCCATCACAGATTACTTTATAGCCTAAGCAGGGTGCCCTGGGAAAACCACAGGTGGGGGCTAACTTTGGCCTGCACCACCTTGGAAACTCCAGGGCCAGCACACCCAGTGGACAGCTACAGACCATGTCAGAATACCACCACCTTGCCCCTGCACAATTGATCCTCCATGGAGGGCTGAGGTTAGGGGTCAGTGATCACAGCCAGTCTTTGCAGCTCTCTGGCCTGGGTAAATCCTTCCCATTGACCTGCCAACAGCAATCAAGTCTCAACTACATGAGGAGGGTGTACTCAGCCCACTCGAAGGGCACACCTTGAGTACCCAGCTTGGGTGATAGGGGAGACTGTGTCACTGGATCCTACAGAACATCTACTGTATTAGGGCACACTACCAAGACAGGGAGTCATCGCAGCTCTACCTAATACACAGAAACAAACACAGGGAGACTATGAAAATGAGGGGACAAAGAAACATGGCCCAAATGAAAGAACAGATCAAAACTCCAGAAAAGGAGCTAAATGAAATGGAGATAAGCAATCTATCAGATGCAGAGTTCAAAACACTGGTTATAAGGGTGTTCAAGGAAATTAGTGAGGGCATCAACAGCATAAAAAAGACCCAGTCAGAAATGAAAGATACACTAATTAAAATAAAGAACAATTTATAGGGAAACAACAGCAGAGTGGATGAAGCCGAGATGAAATCAATGATTTGGAACATAGGGAAGCAAGAAACAACCAATCAGAACAACAAGAAGAAAAAAGAACCTAAGGAAAATGAAGATAGTGTAAGCAGCCTTTGGGACAACTTCAATCCATCCAACATTTGCATCATTGGGGTGCCTAAGGAGAAGAGAAAGTGCTAGAAATTGAAAATCTATTACAAAATAATGAAAGAAAACTTCCCTAATTTGGTGAAGGAAATAGACATTCAAGTCCAGGAAGCACAGAGAGTCCCAAACAAAGAGGCCCACTCCAAGACACATCATAATTAAAATGTCAAAGGCAAAGATAAAGAGAGAATCTTAAAAGCAGAAAGAAAAAAAAAACGTTAGTTGTCTACAGGGGAGTTCCCATAAGACTGTCAGCTGATTTCTCTAAAGAAACTTTGCAGGCTAGAAAGGATTGGCAAGAAATATCCAAAGTCAGGAAAAGCAGTGACCTACCACCAAGATTGATTTGCCCAGCAAAGCTATCATTTAGAATTGAAGGGCAGAGAAAGAGCTTCCCAGACAAGAGAAAACTAAAGTTCATCATCACCAGACCATTGTTATATGAAATGTTAAAGGAACTTATTTAAGAAAAAGAAGATAAAAATTATGAACAATAAAATGGCAAAAAATATATATCAATCAACAATTGAATCTAAAAAACAAAGTAAGCAAACAAGGAGAACAGAAATAAAATCATGGATACAGAGAACACTTTGATGGTTGCCAGATGGGAGGGGGCTGGGAGAGAATAGGTGAAGAGGTAAGATGATTAAGAAGTACATATAGGTAGTTACAGAATAGCCATGGGGACGTAAAATATAATATAGGAAACAGAGTAGCCAAATAACTTATACGCGTGACCCATGGACATGAACATGGTTGGGGATTGCCTGAGAGAGTGGGGGGTGCTACGTAGAGGGAGGGCAATGATGGCAAAATCGGGACAACTGTAATAGCATACTCAATGAAATATAATTTAAAAAGAAAAATGAAAAAAGAATGAAATAAAAGTAGTTTCATTCAAAACAAAAAAGCAATTCATTATTGAACCATTAATAGTTTTCAACAGGATAAAGAAAGTCTTGAGTGGGAGGTGAAGAGACAGAGTGGCAGACATTCTATAAAATGACTTTTTCAGTGTCATTCTGTTGAATAATGGAGTGACCTGATTGATAATGGGACTTAGTGGAACATGTTTTTTTTTTCCCCCTAAGTGAATTATATTTAAAAGATAATTATGTTTGGAAGTCTTCTTTGTTTTCAGATTTTATTAAGCCCTGTGGGGCCTCTCAGAATTATCTGTCTGGAATCATCAATGAATATGAATAAGTGGTAATTCCATGAGAGGCCTGAGTATTTCCCTTCTGAGACGAGAGTATCACACATGGGTGAGCTGTGCTGCTGAACTACTGAGCCTGCTGGGGGCTGTGGAGGCTCAGCTGCAGAAGTCAGGAGGAGGTGAGAAGGAGATTCTGTGAAGCAGTTTTGACTATGAAAGTTCTCCTATGTACCATCCCACCTTTGAATCTTACCACAACCCTGGGAAAAAGTGAAAAGCAGGAATTGTGACTTCCATTTAACGAATAAGGAAAAGCTCAGAAAGGTCAAAGGAATTATATGCCCAGTGCCACACAGATGACATGTAACAGAGCTGGGGTTGGAAATGCAATCTTCTAACTACAGATGCTGTATTCTTTGTACTTCACTACACTGACTCATATCTGCCAAATTCCTTCTCAAGTTTTAATTTTTTAAGAATCCATGGTTAAAGGCATGGGGATTAATGGTGAATGGGTTTTGTGCCTCATTTTATAAGGGTAAATGTCTTCCTTTATTGCTAAATAGCAGTAGTAGGTGCTAGATATTTTCGTTAAAAGTATTTAATAAAATGCCTGAAGAGTTCTCTATAAAGCAGAGTTAAATGAAATAGATAATAAGGGCATTTAAAAAGACCTCATTGCCAAATAAAGTTTGGTAATATTTCTAAGAGCATGCTAAATAAATAAAAGAGATCTTGTCTTGCAATGCAATGTCAAAATTTAACCAAAATTGTTCCTGGAACAATGTCATGTACATGTGACATTGTCTTGCAATGCAATGTTAAAATTTAACCAAAGTTGTTCTTGGAAAATAAAGTTTCTATGTCATGTACATGTGATATATTTTGTTTTGGCTCTCATGGGGTAGAGAAATAGAAAAGCATTTGTTAGTGCTTTTTAGTTTGTTTCCTTGCAAAGAAACAAGAGCTAGTGACGGTGGGAATGGTGGGATGAAAGAGCTTCCTATAAAAGAAATGAAAAATGCTGGTATCGATTGTCATTGGAAAGGATTCACCACTTTACTAGACTAGCCAGTGATTTTTTAGCAACTTATGTAACAGTGACTTGATATGTACTGTCATACAGGGTGAGTGGAAAACTCAAAGCCCTGATTCCACTAACACCACCAACCAACAACCATACAGATCAAAGGACATTTACTTAATACTTCCCACATACCAGGCTGTGCCAATCACTTCACAAGGGGAACCCATTCACGACTCCAGAACAACCCTATGAGGAAGCTAATTTACTTCCTCATTCCACAGAGGACACTATGGAGGCTTAGAACTGGCCTATGATTTCATTTTCTGAAGCAGCTGGTCTATGATTTCATTTTTATAGCTGGTTCACTATTTTATTCCATACACTCTTAATAACTAGTTTCTAAACATGTGGCAAAAAGATCTGTTCTCTACTTTAAAAGTTAAATTTAAAATATAAGCTAATTTGATGACTTTCCTACCAGCAAGTAGAATGATTATTGAATGTTATGAAAATGCTGAATTCTTTTCTGGAGGTCAGTTTTCAAAAAGCCAAGATTTGGGGAGAGGGTAAGAATGGTCATGAGATTGGATTACAAGCTCCTCTATGTCCCTTCAAAGACCTGTTGTTCTATGATTCCATAACATTATATTCAGAATTAAAATCTAAAGTGAAAGGTTCTTCCACTTTGGTGTAGTACCAGCTATAACAAATCAACCAGCTTCTTTTTATTTTTTATGATCGAATTATTTACAAAGGATAAGGTTTGGAGAATTGAGGCTGGTTGTGAGGAGAGGTTAGTAAAGGGATCTAGATGTGTTACAGGAGAAACTCAGTTCTTGCTGGCACAGTAAAGAATAACAGATCAACAAGCTGATTAGTGTGCAAGCAAAGTTTATTAGTGCTAAGTTCTCATGAAGAGGATGGGCCTACCTAAGGTGGGGATGAAAGCCAAGAGCTTGGGTGGCAAAAGGAAGGGTGGCAAGAGGCATCAGGTCCTTTGTTCTAAGGACTTACATAGTTGGCAGGATGGGGGTGAGGGAGTTAAATATGGATTGGTGAGTAAAGGTGGTACTAGCTCCCCCCAGGGGAACATGACTACCCAAACATAGGTATGTGTGGGGATTCTTTCCCAGATAGTGGAAGTGGTACATAGAATTTCAAGGACTACTTTCCTGCTTTCTAGGCCTTGGGATATTCAGGACACCCAGTAATCTTAGTAAGATTGTTATAGAAGCCCCTTTCCTCAGCCCAGTCTCAAGGACTCCCCGTTCTCCTGTACTGTCATAGTTTTGCTTGTGTTGTTTAGAATGCCTGGCAATCTTACCAGACCAGGCTCAGGACTGCTGGGTCAATGGGTGACACATCTTTTTTGCTTCGATCTTCCTGTATTAAGTTCTTTGTTAGATTATAATGGTAAGGCCCCTTTCTTTATTTCCCCTGTGGCTGCTCATTCCTAGCTGCTACCTAACAGATGCAGAGCCTTGGATGAGGGGAACTTGGGAATCCAATGACTGTCTGAAATAGCAAGTCCAGAGAAGGCAGTCAGAGAGATTGGGATGTTCCCAGAAGCCAGTGATCTGCTATGGAAACCAGGCAAAACTGAGCCAGCTGATTCAAAATGGCAGAGAAGAGGTGGAACAGAGAAATTCTTTGAAGCAACGAAAGGGAGGGCACAAGTCATTTTCAGAGTTCCTGTTGCTTCACTTGAGATCAAAGAAGGGGCAGTGTGGGTACCCAGGCAGCCAAACACATGGCTTTTAAAGTGAGTTCCTTGTGATTGCACAATCATGGCCAAACAATGTGAAATCCATTGCTTTTTATTTTTTGGCATCCTCATATTCCCCCTAAAATAGTAGTATGTTATGATTTAAAAGATTTGAGATTATTTAAATGTGTTTTGACATGGGTTTTGAGAATTTCAATATATCTTACTAGACATTTAGAGACACTCTAGGTCACCTTAAAGCAATTGTTTTCAATTGGTGTTTTGCTCTTGGTAGCCATTAGCCAAACTTTATGAAGAATATCAACATTAGAAGCAGTTTCACTGCTATGTATGAGGTGAGTTGAAGGATTAAACATGATAATGACATCTACTTTTACCATCCCCAAACTTCTCTGAGGCCCCTGAGGGACCTTCTAGGAACCCCTAGAACTCTGAGGAAAATAGTTTAAAAATTGTTTCCTTGAAAAAAGAAAATCTATTTGTTGGAAGCCTCTGGGAAAATGTCCGAGAAACTGTTACCTTGCTTTTAGAAGTTGTAGAAAATGGTTTCATACTTCATATGACCACAGGTATAATATGTGCATAATTATGGATGAACTATCTTTGCATAAATTTTAAACTACTTAAGCAGCTAATGATCAATGACTAGGTTGGGGAAGATGCTCAGTCTCTTCTGGAATATCAAGCCCAACAGTAGTAGATCAGGACATTCAGGAAGCATCTGGTTGAGGGTAGAAGGCAGCTAGAAGGAAGGATTTCTGGCACCAATGACCTTAGACAGTAACTGAGTCCCCTTAAAATGAAAAAAAAAAAAGTATTAGAAGATATTTGCACTTAATTCCAGGATGAAAAGAAGAGTATCTTAGAAATGGCTATCCTTGACCTTTTTCATATCGGTCATATTAGCCTTGAACATCAAGGGTTTTAAAAATCTTGAGCTGAACTTGAGTTCGGTATACAATCTCATAATGTGTAATTAATAACTTTTGCGTGCTCTGTATGTGTAAGAGGATGTGTCAATATACAAAGTATTTAGTTTAGTAGCCAGTTTACCAAAAAAAAAGGTCAAAATGTTCCAAAATGTCTATGCATTTTCGAGATACAAAATTCACAGATTGATCATAAACGAAAATGTTTACATGCTTCCTTGTATTATAGCCAAGTTATAGCTATTTAGGGAAACTCCTTTATTCTTAATCATTTAACCTGAAAATGGCTTATGGTTCACTTTTGAATTTATGTTCTTCAATACCTTGCTATCTCAGCCACATTAATGGGAGTGGCAATTCTTTCAAATCCATTGCTGTGGCTATATCAGAAGTAATTTCTCCTGTTTTGAATTTTTGCTTTCTTTCCCATATTGTAACCAATACAATGATTTGGCTATAAGGCATTATTAATGCTAGCCAATGATCCTATCACATACTATTATTACATATAGCAACATTTGAAAATCCCTAATCACACCATCCCCATGATCACACACAAAAAGCTTTTTATTGTACTAGACAAGATTGCCCAGAGATTGGTTTTCCTCTCTGAATAACTTAAAATCTCTTAGCTTCAGGTTCTTCATAGCTATAAAATGTGGGTTAATAATATTTCCCTTCTATAGTTTGAGGTTTAAGTGAAATAAGGCAAATAAAAATGCCATAAACCCAAAGCACTATAAAAATGAATTGTGGAAATGTAAAAGCAGAAGCACAGGACATAAGCTAGATCACTGCCACACAAATGAGCCCCTTCAATTTGTGCTGTCACAGAGTCACCCTGGTATGGCTCAGGTTTAGATGTCCTAACACAAATGTGAGATTGCTGTGGTTTCCATTTTTAGAATGCAGCTCTCATGTTTTCTGCAAACTCAGATGAGCAAGTTAGGGAAGTAATACACACACCTAAAAACTAAAATGCAGTTCTACACAAAGCGTCCAATGTTTTACAAACTTTGTACAATAATTGTGTTTAGTTCTGACACAAATAGTATGAGCCATGATCCAATTTCTTTTAACTCTTCCCTGAGGAAACACAGTAAGTCATTTAATAAGATTTTTATAAGTTGTTTGTCAGCCTTATTGTCTCTTTCTCTCCTTTTGTCTGGCAAACACAACGTGTTAGTTCACAAAGCAAAAACTTACTATTGACTTGATGCCAAGAATTCTGGCTTCTAATATATAAGATGTTTTCGAGTGACCACGGTAAAATATGCTGGGCTTTTAGGAAAAGAAGGGCACAAAAATGGCATGAAGTCAAAACAATCCATTGTAATTTTATAGGTGAATTGAATGAATATGAAGGGTTTTAAAAATTCTAATTGTTGTTGTTTTGCTTCCTCGCACAACCAAGAGGAAGGATAACAACTAATTAAAAAAGCAAACAAACAACCTCAACAGCCAGAAAACTGAACTGTCTGGAAGTCTAACAACCAAGGAGTTAAAGAAACATTTATCTAGACTGGTAGGAGGGATGGATGTGGGAAGCTGGAGCGGCAAGGACATGTGACATGGTGGTGGCTGGTGGACTGGGTGGTCCCACATTCGTGAATGGATAAACTGGGAGGAACAACTGGGGAGCAAGACAGATCATGAAACCCAGGGTTCCAGTGCAGGGAAGTAAAGCCTCAAAGCCTCTGGCTGTAAAAACCTGTGTGGGTTGAGGAGGCAGGAGAAACTCCCATCTTCCTGGAGGGTCCATTGAAGGGGCCCACAGGATTTTAGAACATACACAAACCCACCCACCTGGGAATCAGCACCTAAAAGGACACAATCTGCTTGTGAGAAGCAAGGGAAGTGACTGAAAGCCGGGCGAGGGCCAAGCAAGTGGCATTGTTCCCTCTTGGACCCCTCCCCGACACATACAATACCACAATGCAACAAGATGAGTTACCTCACCCTGGCAAATACCAAAGGCTCTGCCCCCTTACAACATAACAGGTGCATCAAGACAAAGAAATATGGCCCAAATGAAAGAACAGTTCAAAACTCCAGAAAAAGAACAAAGGGATGAGGAGATAGCCAACCTATCAGATGCAGAGTTCAAAACACTAGTAATAAGAATGCTCACAGAAATGATTCAGTATGGTCACAAAATAGAGGAAGAAGTGAAGGCTATGCAAAGTGAAATAAACAGTGAAGGGAAGGAAACCCAGACTCAAATCAAAGATTTGGAACAGAAGGAAGAAATAAACATTTAACCAGACCAGAATGAAGAAGCAAGAATTCAAAAAAATGAGGAGAGGCTTAGAAACTTCTGGGACAGCTTTGAATGTTCCAACATCTGAATCATAGGGGTGTCAGAAGGAGAAAAGGAAGAACAAGAGATTGAAAACTTATTTGAAAAATTAGTGAAGGAAAACTTCCCTAATCTGGTCAAGGAACTAAACATGAAAGTCCAGGAAGCCCAGAGAGTCCCAAAGAGGTTGGACCCAAGGAGGAACACACCAAGGCATATCACAATTAATTTACCCAAGATTTAAGATAAGGAGAGAATCTTAAAAGCAGCAAGAGAAAAGGAGACAGTAACCTACAGAGGAGTTCCCATTAGACTGTCAGCTGATTTCTCAAAAGAAGTCTTGCAGGCAAGAAGGGGCTGGCAAGAAGTATTCAAAATCATGAAAGGCAAGGACCTACATCCAAGATGACTCTATCCAGCAAAGCTATCATTTAGAATGGAAGGGAAGATAAAGTGCTTCCCAGATAAGGTCAAGTTCAAGGAGTTCATCATCACCAAGCCCTTATTATATGAGATGTTAAAGGGACTTATTTAGGAAAAAAAGGATCAAAGCTATGAACAGTAAAATGACAGCAAACTCACAACTATCAATAACTGAACCAAGAAAAAAAACCCCAAAACAAACTAAGCAAACAACTGCAACAGGAAAAGAATCACAGAAATGGAGATCACATGGGGGGTTGCCAGCAGGGAAGGGGTGGGGGGAGAATGAAGGATAAAGGTACAGAGAATAAGAAGCAAAATTGGGAGGCACAAAATAGACAGGGGAAGGTTAGGAATAGTATAGGAAATGGGGAAGCCAAAGAATTTATATGTAGGACCCATGGACATGAACTAAGGTGGGGGTGGGGGAGTGCTAGAGGGACGGGTGGTACAGGGTGAAGAGGGAGAAAGGGGAGGAAAAAATGGGACAACTGTAATAGCATAATCAATAAAATATACTTAAAAAAAAAGAATTCAAGTTGTCATTTAGGGTGACTGTGGTGATTTAAAAAAAAAAATAAGTGACTAGGTTGACCAGTCACCTTCTTCCTGCTGTTGTCCTCTCTGAGCCTCTGTGTCTGCCAGAACAGCTTTCTCCTACCCTCATACTTATACTTCAAGACCCAATTCCAACTTCACCTGCTAGGGCCACATGAACCTGGCATGGCTTCTTGCTCTGCAGAACACCTGTCGTACTTACCTAAATTACCCAGGTAACTTTAATTATGCGCTACTTTGAGTTGTTGTTTTACTTTCCAAGTGCGCACCTCTTAGCTGTTCAATTAGGCCACCAGCTTCAGGGCTGGAATAGAATATAGCCTCCAAAGTTCCACATATGTAGTGTATGTACAGTAAGACACTTTTAAATTAAAATAGATTGAGTTGACAAACAAGTTTCAAAGGTGGCTAGATAACATTGTCGCAGCAGCTAAGCATAGAATTCCAATCAGAATTCTGCCATTTGGGATATGAGATTATGATCTAAATGCTGTTAAGAAGGGTGAGGACTTAATTTTCTTTTGCTTTAGAAAAAGAACTGAGAAACCAACCTGTTTTGCTCACACGTTGAAGGATTTGCACTTCTAACACCAGTGTGCAGCGAATTCCACCCTGCACTTGGGCATATGTTGGATTTAGAAACCTCCAAGGCAAATTCCTTTATTATTCCTACTCTAGTTCGCAAGGTAAGAAGAATTAGGGGTCTCCACATCAAGCCCCAAATTGGTCTGATGTGGGAAAATTATAAAGAGCATTGTTTCTGTTGAGCGGCTTTGGAAGAGCTTCAAAGTAGCCACCAGAATCTGCAGGAGACCTTTCGGTGCAGAAGTGAGTCCTGCTGTGAAAGTGGTTGAATCAGAAGACCCTGGTGCCACAGCCTCTGGCTTCTCAGTGTGAACTGGGGATTACTCGCCCTTCCTGTTATTCTCCAGGCCCTTCCTACTTTTTGCTCTGTTTTCTCAACACTTGCCAGTTCTTATTCCAATCCAGTTTACTTGCATTTTGGAGTAACCATGAC
>VMDR010022101.1:0-16415 GCA_007922815.1 Macrotus californicus
GTGTGTGTGTGTGTGTGTGTGTGTGTGTGTGTGTGTGTGTGTGTGTGTGTGTGTGTAGGGGGAGGGGACTACCCACTGAGTAGTCTGCCCAGGAGCCAGAACACCCAGAACAAGTTTCTCCTCTCAGAGCCACTGTGGACAGTGCTGGGTACCACCATTCTGTCTTCATTCCCCATTTCTGGTGGCCCCCAGGAGATGCAGATCTGCTTTCCAACCTTACTTTATACCAGCTCCTATTTAAGCACAGCCAAGGGGGAATAGTGACCAAGAAACTTCTCCGCAAATGAAAGGATATATTCACTTATGTGTGTGCACATTTACCTGTCAGCTCCCCCTGGCCCCGCCTTTTCTGTGCTGCTCCCTGTGCTCGGGGCCACGAGACCAATTCGAATGGGCCGGGTGTCTGCCCTCAAAGAGCTCCCTGTTGTGTGCTGGTTTGGGGAGACAGCTATAGTGGAGTTACATCAATTCTGCTCCTAGCGCTTGTAGATTTAACGGCAAGCACTTGGTAATGAGTCAGGGAAGGGGAAGGGGGAAAAGCTGTGGGAAAGAGGCCGTGCGCCTGAACCAGGGCATGTGTGGTGGGGCCACAGGGCAGGGGAGGGCCCTGGAGGAGAATCACAGGCTTTTTTTCTTTTGGGGAACTTGATCTTTGGATCTTAATCTTATTATCTGGGGATTTTGCCTTCTGGTCTCTGAGCCACCTCTGCTTTGAACAAGGCAGCATATCATGGTCACCTTGGTATTTTCAGAAGCATGTCAAACCATCTGTTCACTTATTGTGTGTTAATAAGTTTTCACTGTGTACAGCACAGAATATGGGCATGTTGGACCCCTGACATAGATGACTTCCCAATGCCCAGTTCTTTCTAAACATCTGTGGGGGGAAATTACAATCACACGGGATTTTTGTTTTTGTGTTTTGTTTGTTGTTTGTTTTGGGTGTAGATAACAGGATTGTTTTAAGGATGGGTCTTTTGTTGGAATTCTATATTTTATCTTTGTGTTTAGCTGGACCACAACAAACTGAGTTCTTGGGCATTCCTGCTGGGAATTGACTTTGAATAAAACTTCGATATCACAATCATAGATGTCACTCTAAAAACAGCCCCTGTATGAATCTTGCTGTTTTAACTTGGTATTGTAACTGGCTAGATATTTCTTTTAAACTAGGTATCAGAAGCCTTTGTCCTTCCTGAATAACTGGCAGGTTTTCTTAATGTGAATTAGGTGATTGAATGTGTCCTCTCTTTTCTTCTGGATGCAAGAAGCTCTGAGCCAAATCCATAGCCTTTTTTTTTAAAGCTGAAAAGAATCTTATTTGCAGATCAGAATTCTAATACATTTCTCACTTAAATCTTCTTTTCTGATATAAGTTTTTCTCTGGACCTCATTTTTCATTTATGTATTTTTTACTTTGTTATATGTATCATGTAAATTGCCTCATCTACTGTGGCCAGGAAGAGACATGCATAAGTAATGATATTCCCTCTCCTCACCCTCCGCCCCCCAACCCCCGCCATTTCCTTTGCTGCTTTGAGCAGACCCCTCCATGGCTGGCAGCAGTGGTAGCAGGCAGCTGAGTGTCTGCTGCCTGCTGGTAACTGTGTGTCCCTGTGCCACAGAACTTAAATCAGCAAGGGCTTTTATCCATTGTCACAACACTCCCATGAGTATGGTAAGCTCAAGAAATGCTTTTGAGGATTTTCAGTCAGGATGGCAGTGTAGGCAGACGTGGCTCACCTCCTCCCACAACCACATCAAAATTACAACTAAAATAGAGAACAACCATCACTCAGAACTGTCAGAAATCAAGTTGAATGGAAGTCTGACAACTATGGAATTAAGAAACCACGTCCATCCAGACTGGTAGGAGGGGTGAAGACGTGGAACGGGCTGGTCCCACATCCATGTGTAGTGGATAAAAATTCAGGAGGGATACCTCAGGAGCGAGGAGTGCCAGCCCCACACCAGTTCCCCCAGCCCAGGGTTCCTGTGCCAGGAAGATAAGTCCCCACAACTTCTGGCTGTAAAAACCAGTGGGGATTGAGTTGGTGGAAGAAACTCCTAGAGACCCAAGGAATTTCTCCTAAAGAACCCACATATAGACTCACCTACTCAGACTCACTCCCTCTGAGCTCCATCACTGGGGTAGCAGCTTGGAAGGCACCAGTGACATATAGGGAGGAACTGAAGTGGCTGGCATCAAGAAAAACAGGGGCCATTGTCCCTTTTCTAAACCCTCTCCCCATGGAGCTGGCAAGCTGGTGCCATATCTGAGACTCCATCAACCTGGCTGACACTGTTGGGAGATACCATTGGAGATCCCCAGAGACTCTGCCCCACCCAAATTATGTGCCTACCCAAGCTGCTTTTCTATGTCAGTGGCTGGTCTTGGCTCATGCTTCACAACTTCCTAAATCCTCTCAAACAAGCAACAGCTGGCTCCAGTGAGGTCTAGGCCTGGCACTAGCAGAAGGCAGCCTAGATTAACAGCTTGGCTTTGCCTGGGAAGCTCCAATTCCAGCACAAGTAGCAGCCATCTCAGATTACTTCATAGCTTAGACACGGTGGCCTGGGGTAAAACACAGGTGGGGGCTTACCTTGCCCTGTACCACCTGGAAAACCCCAGAGCCTACATAGCCAGTGGGCAGCTACAGACCACATCAGAGCACCACCACCCTGCCCCTTGCACAGCTTATCCTCCACAGAAGGTAGAGGTTGGTGGTCAGCGGTCACAGCTAGTACTTGCAGCTGACTGGCCTGGGTAAATTCCTCCCATTGACCTGCCAACAGCAACCAAGGCTCAACTACAAAAAGAGGGTGTACTCAGCCCCCCTCCCTTCAAAGGGTACACTTCAAGTACCCAGCTTGGGTGAAAGGGGAGGCTTTGCCACTGAACTTTATTGGACACCTACTACATTAGACCACACTACTAAGACATGGAGTCAAAGCAGCTCTACCAAATACATAGAAACAAACACAGGGAGGCTGCCAAAATGAGGAGACAAAGAAACATGGCCCAAATTAATGAACAGATCAAAACTTCAGAAAAAGAGCTAAATGAAATAGAGAAAAGCAATCTATCAGATGCAGAGTTCAAAACACTGGTTATAAGGATGCTCAAGGAACTTAGTGAGGACCTCAACAGCCTAAAAAAGATCCAGTCAGAAATCAAAGCTTCACTAGTTGAAATAAAGAACAATTTACAAGGAAACAACAGTAGAGTGGGTGAAGCTAAGAAACAAATCAATGATTTGGGACATAAGGAAGCAAAAAACAACCAATTAGAACAAGAAGAAAAAAGAATCCAAAACAACGAGGATAGTATAAGCAGCTTCTGGGACAACTTCAGGGGGTCCAACATTCACATTATAGGGATGCCAGAAGGAGAAGAGAAGGAGCAAGACATTGGAAATCTATTTGAAAGAAGAATGAAAGAAAACTTCCCTAATTTGGTGAAGGAAATAGACATACAAGTCCAGGAAACAGAGTCTCAAACAAGATTGATGCGAAGAGGCCCACTCTAAGATACATCATAATTAAAATGCCAAAGGTTAAAGATAAAGAGAATCTTAAAAGCAGCAAGAGAAAAGCAGTTAGTTACTTACTGGAGAGTACCCATAAGAGTACCAAGGGTGTCTCAGATCCCACTTAGCTAAAATTTACTGTCTTCCTTTCAAAACCCAATTCTTGTTTTGTATACCCTATTTTTGTGAAAGGCACAATCATCTACCTATTGCGCAAGCCAGAAACATCAGGTTTGTTGAAGTGTATTGAGTTCTTTAAGAAACAGACTCTGGTATGGAGCTTTGCATGCACAGATGTGGGGATATGCACACAGAGTGTGTGCAGGACCGTCTCTGCTCTCTACCTCTCTTCCCCACTCCCTCCCAAAAGTGAAAGTAAAAAAAAACCCAGTATATTCTCTATGACACTTATTCATGTTGAACCTGGGTGCAACCTCAGAATTCTTCTTAACCCAGTGCCTCTGATAGCTAGGACTTTGCATTGAATTGGCGCATGAGATGAAACCGGTCATTCACATCTGATGTTATGGTGCACACTTACAGGTACCTCTGTAGACCGCTGCATGCAACCATTAAACATTAACAATAACAGATGAGTGGCACCTTACTTAGTGAGAATATGTGAGCCCTTGTCTCAGCAGAGGAATGAAGGGCAACAGGGCAGGCCAGGAATGTTGGGAGGCGGATGCCCAGCAGGAATGGCTGGGTAGAGTGCATGGTCGTCACCTTGTTCCTAGAATGCCAGCCTGGAATCAGACTTCTCAAGTGTCTGTGGAGAACAAAAAGGCTGTTCCTGTTCTAATGTTCTTGTTCTCTGCTCTCTTCTGCTTCAGGTTACGTTACAGTGGATATTTTGGGGGTGTCACTGCCCTAAGAAGAGAGCAATTTTTCAAGGTGAATGGATTCTCTAACAACTACTGGGGATGGGGAGGCGAAGACGATGACCTCAGACTCAGGTGAACAACAGAGACAGGTCCCCTTCACAGGGCTTTGCTATCAGTGATGGCTCCGGAAACCTACGTTTTATAGCACCTGTAGATGCCAGCCCAACAGGGCAGAAGGCTTTGGGCTTACAGGGAAGCAGGTGCAGAGGGCAGGCAGGATGACCGAGATTGCTCTTTGCCACTGGCAGTGTGGAGGTGATGGAAGGTGGTCTGTGTCTGCCTTGTGGGTGTTAGGGGCCCATAAGTATTGATGGAGGTCTCTGTGGACTTGTCAGTGGGCATTGCTTACTGAGAAGGGTCTCACCAGTGAATGAAAAGTCCCAAATTGTGGAAGGTCCACAAAGATGCAATTTGAAGACAGTGGCCAGAGGGCCCAGTACAAGCCTATGCTTTCTCCCAGACGCTGGGCAATCCTGCACAGTTCCCAGTGCCCAGAGCAGGGAATGCCAACATCCTGTGAGGACCTGCATACCCTGAAGCAGGCCAGGATGTCCTCTCCATACCAGAAATACCTACCAGAAATGTCCTACCTACCAGAAACAATGATTCAAGAGCCTGGGGCCAGTATCTCTAGACTTGTAATAACAAGGTCTTCCTGGCTATCAGGGGACCCTCCTTCCTCTTGATGTTGTTTTTTGGAAAGGAACTTTCTTAGCTGCAGTTTTGAATTAATAGATATGTGACTGCCAGAACTTTTCCCTTCAGCATAAAGAAGCCAAGGCTCCCTGCTGGTCTTGTTCCCATGTGTAGGCTGCGAGTCCCTGGGATGTTTCTGGCAGGAGGGGAGTGGATTTCCCTGACCAAAGTCTCCATAGGAATGGCCATGTGACAGGCAACAGCTCTTCAAGGCCCATCCCATCACCAGCCTGTGGGGCCAGGGCTTACAAAGTGGACAGAGCTAGATTTCAGGGCAGGAATAGCAAAGGCTTAGAGGTAAACAATGTCTATCACCTCCCCAAAGTCCAGGTTACGGCCTTGATGGGAAGGTCAGAACTTTGCACTGATCATGTATCATCGCTGTCTTTTTTTCCCGTGCTCCTCGGCTTCAAGGCTGAGGGGAGCTCCAGGTTTTCTTTTGTTTGATGAGGACATCTGGGCCTTCAGAGTGGTTCCTGACCAACTGCTGATAACTAAATGGTGTTAACGTAAAAGTTGGTTGAGGTTTATTCACTAAATATTTACGTACTCCCTTGTACAGCAGGTGCCACCCCTCTTTGCTCATGTATCTTACATTACAATTTGCAAAGCACGCACCTTGTGGACGCCCTCAGTTGAGCCTGGCTGATCAACTCCAGAACACCACTGGCATTTTATAGATGGGACAATGAACTGACTTACCAAGGTTGAAAATAACAAAGTCTAGATTTGAACCTAGGCTCATGGGCTTTAAAGCTTGAGGCTTTAAAAGACCATTACTTTCTTTGTTAAAAGAAGGGAGGAAACTAGGGATCACAAGAGACTTGATTCCCCTGTTCATCATAATTTTTTAAAATTTATTTTTCAATTATAGTTGACATACAATGAATTTTTATGAATTTATTATATAAATTTCAGGTGTAGAACATTGAGATTAGACATTTATATACCTTATGTCATGGTGTTTTAACACATGTATTTTCTCAGTTGTTTTGGAAAATGGCAAACTATGAATTGACACGTCTCCTTTTTACCCCAGGAGTAAATGTTAAATGTGAATTTTTATGGACTTATTGCCTGAGGCCCAACATTATAAGAAAATTCTTTTTTTAATACCCAAATAATCAGACTATTTATGTCTGTGTGTGTGTGTGTGTACACATGTGTAAATTTTGGAAATGATTCTTTTTGAGTGCCTAGTGGTAAATAAGTAGGATGGAACTTCTTAAAAAACCACCTCTGTTATTTTTCTAGGGTTGAGCTCCACAGAATGAAAATAATCCGGCCAATGCCTGATGTGGGTAAATATACAATGATCTTCCACACGAGAGACCAAGGCAATGAGGTGAACGGAGAACGGTAAGTACTGGCTTCACGTGCCTGGTAGGCTCTACCTGCTTAGCCTCTTCTGTCAACAAGGGACCCGCCGAGTCTGATCAGATGAGCCGGTTTATTTTGTTCAGAGTTTTTATTGAGGCAACTTTCAAGCAGACACAGAAGTAGAGGCAACGACATATTGCGCCCTCATGTACCTCACACCTAGCTTCATGGCCTCTCTTCTTTCTCCCCCTTTTTTCTCCACCTCCACTGGATTACTTAGAAACAGACCCTAGATATCACAGCATTTCATGTGTAAATACTTCAGTATGTATCCTTAAAATATAAGAAATCTTTACAAAAGAACCACTATACCATTATCATACCAAAAATAAAATTAACAATACTTTCTTAATATCATCAAATTATCCAGTCAGGGTTTAGATTTCCCTGATTGCCTCATAAATGCTTTTTTTTTTCCCAAAAAACCCCCAAAACACCTTGGCTCTATTCCAATTAGGATCCAGGCAAGCTCCATCCACACATTGCATGTGGATCTCTCTGAAATCTCTCTTCGTCTGTAGATTCCTTCTCCCCTCTTTTTTTTTTTCTCATTGCAATTTATTTGTTGAACAAACCAAGTCCTTTGTCTGATGGAATTTCCTGCGTTGGGGGTCTTGCTAGCTGCATCCCAGGGGTAAAAATATGTGCCCCTGACCTCGGCATTTCCTTGTGAATTGGAGTTAGATCTTGAGGCTTGACAGACTCAGTACTATTTTGGGGCAAGAACGCTTCATGGAGGATGCCATGTATCTCCTCTTGTGTCACAACAGGACAGGGTGTCTGGTTGTGTCTTTGTGATACCAGGATCTGTGGGTTCAGGCATTGTCAGCCCTGTCTTCTCATTGTGAGGTTTCCCATCAGCTTTTCACCTCTCATTTTAGCAGCCATTGCCATGGCCATTGCTGATTGCTGCCTGAATGTATGACTCAGTTAGGGATTACAAAACTCTGATAGTGTATTATTCCTTTTGCATCATTAGATTGATCTTTCTACAAAGAAGGATTTGCCCTCTTCCATCTATTTGAGTGCCCTGGAGTACAGTTCATATAGAAAAGGCAGAATAAAGGGAAAGAATTAGCATTGCTTTTTCGCTTTTCAAAATGATGAGTTGATGTTCCCTGGCGTCCTTCAGGATGGAGTTAATATTCTTGTCAAGGCTCGGCTTGCTTTGTCTTTGGCAAATGGCATCTTCGTGTTGACTCCGGCATCCTCTGATGTAACTACACTGGTTTTCAGAGCTTCCTTCCCTGTGCTCTGGTGGGATGAGCTGTTCCAGGCTCATCTTGTCCTTCTGCCCCAGGAATTAGCGCTTTCAATAGGGAATGCTGACAAATGAGCCAGTTCTTTAAGGGACTAAGACCCAAGAATCTATATTCTTTGTTCTGTCCCCCCCGCCCCCAACTTTTAAAACAGCATTAATGGGCTTTTGGCCCTTTTGTTAGAGTACATTTTAAAACAGTATTAGGGGGCATTTAGCTCAATATTACAGGGCTTTATCAGAGTCTATATTTTAAAACAATATTAGAAGGCATTTAGTCCTTTTGTTAGAACCTACCACTTTAACAAAAATAGCTATTTCTGTTTTCCATGTGTCTTACTAGTTTCTCTCCATAGGTATGCATTTTTCTCTTTAAATAAAAAAAATTATTACTGAGTAGAGAAAAAGAATATTTATAAGTTGTATGAAAAATCTGAAGATTCTTGATACCGTGAACACTGGTGGTGTCCCTGCCCAATTCACTCACGCCTGTTGCCTGTGTGGCCCTCCCTAATTTCATATCTGCCCCACCCCCACGGCAAGAGGTGACAATTTCCTGAATTTTTGTGATAATTATTTGTGGTAATTGTAATTACTTGTGCTATTTCTCGGTTTTCTTCTTTTCCCATATATTGGTATCCCTATACAAAAGATTGTTTAGTTTGCATGTTTTTTCAATTTTATGTAAATGAAATCATGCTGTATTTTTTTCCTCTGATCTTATTTAGGTTAACATTATGCTTCTGATCTCCACCCGCATTGTTACTGTGACTGACAGGGACTGTTTGTCACTGCTAGGCTCTCAGAGACCAGCTCAGACCACCACCCGCCCGCTCTTCCACATCCCGGGGCTCCCGCCCACAGTTACTTGCTCTTCTTCAAATGCATTCCGTTGGTTTGCATGTCCGTGCCTCTCGCACAGGGTGGCTCCTCTTCCTCTGTGTGCTTCCCCTCACCTTCTTCGCTTGGTGCATTTCTTCTCTTTTAAGCCTCAAGTCAAATTTTCCTTCTCCCCGACCCCTCTCCAGACTCCGTCGTGGAGTTAGGTGCCCTTAACTCATCCTTCTCTACCTACATTCTAACTTTCTCTGAGACATTTAGGAAAGCCACGCACCCTCCCTGCATATAGACACAATTTCCCTGACAACACTGGAGGATTCACAGATCCGATGAAGCTTGTCCAAGGACCTGTCAGCAGTGGATGACACATTTCACATTGTATCTGTGTTACCTGTACGTCCTTCTGACCTGTAGACTGGGGACTCGCTGCATGCAAGTGTCATTATTGTATGACACTTTCCATCACTGCCCTCCAGGGTCTCACTTGGGGTTCAACACATGAACACATGACTTATCGTGTCCTTTACCTCAGATGGGGAAAATAAACTTCTGCAGTAGAACACCCAACAGGCGTAATAATTCAGCAAGGCGCTTTTGCTAAATTTTGTGGCAAGACAAAAAGCAATGGAAATATAAGTTAACTTTTGTCTTCCCACTCACATTTGTTCTTTTTATCTTTAGGATGAAGCTCTTACATCAGGTGTCACGAGTCTGGAAAACAGATGGGTTGAACAGTTGTGTTTATAAATTACTGTCGGTGGATCACAATCCTTTATATGTCAACATCACAGTGGATTTCTGGTCTGGCCCTTGACCCCGTATTGTCTGGTGATGTTGGGAAGAACTGAATGTTTGATTGCAGTAATTTTTGGCCTGGCGTCTTGCCTTAGTAGCACACAGTAAGGACTTGTTGCAGCTAATTATCTAGCTGACTTTTTCCTTTTTGTATTTTCTTAGTAGAGCTCCTGGTGAGACGGAATGAGCTTTTTTAGTTGTTTTGATCACGAAGGTTAAAATATTGTAATATAGATACTTGAAGGACTAAGTTTAAAAAGAAGACTCAAAAGATGTCGTGTAGGCTACTTGAGGACGCTAATTAAAGGAGATTTATTTAAGCTTGAAGTGATACGTTGTGGGGTAAAAAAGGCCACAGGAAATACGATTACCGAATGTCAGAAAACCAGACTTGTTCTGGATGGAGGGAGGAAGGTACGACGATGTAGTTGCTCGACTCATTTATCCTGCACGGTCATCTGTGAAGAGGCGGGTCCCACGTGAGAAATCAGCGGCCGGAGAGGGGAGAAAGGTGAAGAACCAAGATGCAATGAACTTGGGAATTTAAGAGGTGGCTTGAGGACCGGCAGATGGAGAGGCAGCCAGGGTTGTACTGGCTGCCGCCGCTGCTAATACTGTGCGTGTGGTGTCACTTGCCGAATGCTCCTTCCAGTACGACCCCAGCAGAAAATATATTATCTGCTGGTTTTTTAAAGCATTTTTGTAAAATGATTTTGTACATGTAGGATATGAATTAGCAGTTTGCAAATTACGTATTGACTAATAATACATCAAAATACCTCTGCAGTAAAATATAAAAAAGCTTTGGGTGCTCAATCTTGTTTTTTACTGTTGTGTGAGGCTTACAGATGTGTTTGTTTCAGTATCCATAGTCCTAAACAGTTTAAAAACGAAACAAAGGTGACCAAGCTCTCCTGTTCCGTCTCTTCTTCATCTTTCTGTGCCTCTCTCCTGCTCTTCCTGTGTACAGCCGCCTTGTCTAACCAGCACCAGGCCTATGGCCCATGCCTCTGTGTCTAGTTTCCTGGACCACATCGTGGTTTTGTTCTCTATATTGTCTTCTGTTCCTTTCTTACTACAGGCAGTGAGGGCAGCAAGGCTGGCCAAAGGGACACAGCTGGTTGGTCATCGGACAGGAAGGGGTGGAACCCAGGGCTTGGAAAGCCTTTCATTTGGAAGGAAGGTGGGACCATGGCAGGGATTTGAGTAGTGGCAGTGATTTGGGAGAGAAGCAAGCCACCAGGACTTCTGAGCTTCCTGGGGAGGGGGCAGGGGCATGGGAGGATAATCTAAGGAAGGTAACAGGAGATGGATACCGAGTCAAGAGAACAAAGAAGTATTTTGTGTGCACAGGTGAATGGACACATATATAAGGTAGATACGGATGTTCTTAAACAAGTGCTGTGCCACTGTGCCCCAGGGTCTCTCAATCCATCATTATTATGTGACACTTTTTTAAACTTCAACATGAATGAGTGCCAGACAAAAGGTGTAAATGATATCCTTCCCAAGCAGGAAGAGGGAGGAAACGGGCTCCCAGGAAAGACAGCAGTCACCACCCAAGTAGAGAAGGAGAATTTGAATGAAAGGAAAATACGTTTTATAGACATGATAGGTTTGCCTAGGGCTGGCCTGGTTTAACTCAGTAGGGACAAGTAAAAACTTTATGTTTTCTCTTTATTAACTCAGAAAGAATGAATGGTTTTCATATTTTCCCTCTCTCTTCTCTCTCTTTCCTGCAGAATCTTTCTTTAGTATCCTATTCCAATTTTCTTAAATACAACAGCATACATATTGAACTATCATAATGGCCAACAGCCCATGCCAGGGGTCCCTATTCTGGAGTCCGTGGGTCCTGCATGGTTGGGGAAGGTAAAGCAAGAGAATCGTGTGTATAAGGAATTTGAGGATCTATATCTGAGAACTCCATTTCTCATTCAATGGAAATGAAATATAGTTACTACCATGCGGAAACTCCCTGTGCATTTTCAGCTATTAACAAGCCATCTGCATTTTTAAAAATGTTAGTAATCACTGTACTATGCCTATTGCTATTCTTCAGATAATTCTTTCAACCAGAATAAGGTACAGTCATTTAAATGACTCATTATGAAACTTCTTGAGGCAGAAAATAATTTTTAAGACCTTTATTTTGCCACTGTGCCACTTTACCTGCACTAAAAATCAAGGCCCAGGGACTGGCTGGAGGCAAGTGGCCACCTGCTTGCTGGCTGCCATCCTGCTACCCCGTCACCGCTGGGCAGGAGGGGTTGGTCTCCAAGGAACTGAGCTTTCCCATAATTCCTGCCCTGTGTATTTTTCATTGTCAGTTGCCAGTAAGAGGCCAAGTTGTCTGCCTATTGTAGATATGCCTGCTGTCATTGCTAAGCACTATGTGGGTACAGTCTATTTGGATATCACCATAGTTTGCATGAAGGCTGTGCTGCTTTGAAATTTTTGTTAGTTTTTTCCTTCCTACCACTCATAGCACTCATGGCTTGCGGTGTTTTTACACGTACTTTATTGATCCTGTGGGATCCTGAGATAAGCAGGGTAGATTGAGGAAGTGGAGGCTGAAAACAGGTGGGGTACTTGCCTGAGGCCCCACAGCTGGTAAGTGGCAGACTCAGGGCACAAACTCAGGTCTTCTGACTACAAAGATCATTACACAACAATTCCTTCACCTGGCTTCTCCCATTCTTTCAGGTAGTTTTTCTGAATGTAAATTCCCCATCCTAGCTCCTGGAGAAGGTTGGTACTCCTGGGCCTTAAAGAGCATGTTCCATTCTCATTTGGTCTTTGCACTTTTCCCCAGGCCTCCCCCACCCCCACCTGGTGTTTTGGCCCCTAGCGCTCTCACTTCCACTCTAGCATCTATCAGACGGGTTTCCCGGGGCCCCAGATGCTCTGTGAGTGGGCTTTTGGGTGAGATGAGACATTTTCTGCCAGACTCGAAACCTCTACTTTCCCCAAGTCCTATACGTACGTATACGAAAACAGCCATTAACATGTCCCACGAGATGGAACATAGGTACATTTCATAATTTCTTTTTTGCCAATTGGATTCCAAAACTTCTTTTTAAAAGTCTGTTCCTTAGTTCCTTATTTATATGAGCTGTTGCCCCCTTGAGAACATCTGACAGGTCTCAAAAGAGCTGAGAGGACCCACCCCCAGGGAGAATACCTACAGGCAAAGTCTTCACCATTCCATTGACAACTGCTGAAGTTGAAATACAAATAAAATCGAACGCTGCCTGCATGTCTGGGGGATGTTTGTGTAATTTTGGACCTTTGGGGAGAGGTTGGTAAAGGATAGGGCATAACAATAATTGAACACCTGCTTCTTATTAGTTTCCCTGTGTTTTTAATTTCAACTTTCCAATAACCCTGTAGGTACTATACATACTGCAGAGAGAAAACAGATTCAAGTTAAGTAACTTCCCAAAGTCGGTAAGAAGGTCTCTCGACTCCAATATCTTGATCTCCCCTCAGAATATCATATTGTCAGGATATTACGAGATTTCTCTCTGAAGGCAGCATGGGCAGAGATGTCATTTGTAGCTAAAAATAATACTCAGAACTTGAGATGTATCCATTAAAATGCCTTATCTTGATGACCCTAGTACATTCTTCCACTATGGAGTAGGAGTTTTGCTGGAAAGCTATTACTCATACCTATTGTTTGAGAGCAAGTTAATTTGGACCAGAATATTTGGTCATTGAATTCATTGCAATAAATTGAAGCAAGATGACATTAGTTGGCATGTTCCCAGGGATTATGGTCCAAGCAGAGTTCTTTTGACCAGATTTATGTTATAATTTCCTCTTGGTATTTCTTACAGGCTGTTAACCATTCTAGTGCACACTGTGCATATCTTGCTGAATTCTCCTAGTTACATGTGAGGACAGACATGTTTTCCTGAAGCAGTTTTTGAAAGGCCAGGTGACCTGCCCAAGTCATGCAGAGCTGGGATTCAGAGCCAGGTATCTGACTCCGAAGCTCCTGTTCTTTACCATTTCATGGTCACAGACAACAAATACACAAAGACAGGAAATAAGGATGGGCAAACACTTGGAGGGTATGATGTCTTTCAACCAAAGACCCCTCAGGAACACATCTGCAGATAAATAAATTGGGATCATGACTCATTGCATGACTGACTAAGAACATGCCATGGGGAACAAGGAGGTATCTCAGAAAAAGGGGTTAGAAAGAGCCTACGATAACGTTTGGGTTTGTGCTGGGTCACTTGGGGAGGGTCTGAGGAAGGAAGATGTGCTCTGTTTGGAATACTGTCAGAAAGCAGGACAGTTCTGTGATTGTGCATCTCCGTACATTTTGTCCATAGGGAGGGACTAGCAGGAAAATAAAGCTGTAATGAGTAAACACGTGGTAGCCACTCGTTCTAGCTGAGAAAGGGTGCATTTGGTGTTTTGTGGGTGGCACAGTGACCTTGTTGCTTTGTCTGTGCTTAGACAGAATTGTACAGTGGCCTTGCTTTGCCTCATTTTATCTTGGTCACGGAGTAACCTTATCTGAGGTTGGGATTCTATGAGATTGTTTACGTCTAATAGGAGAATAATATGCCTTCGTTGTGAGTGCCAGTCTAGCTTCTGAAGGTCAGGGACTTCTCTTTCTTTCTTTTTCAAGTCAGAGTAGAGGCTACGAGAAAGTAGAGCATGATGGCACCATTTCTCTTCAACCCCCTGGACTTGGCTGTTTGTCTCCCTCAGATGTGTGTGTTGGGAGCGCTGGGGGCCTGGGGACAGGGCGGGTTAGGGAAGGATCCAGGAGCAACGCACCTCTCAGGAATGCTGCTTTTTCCCCGAGCTGTTTTTGGATCCCCTCATTGGATGTGGGCACTTGAGCCGTATTATAAAAATGTCACACAGGAAGGCAAACTCAATAGCTTACAACTAGTCTCCTTTGGGTTTCTTATTTGATTTAGTCCCTGTATCGGCCGTGATAAGGATCTGGGTGAGGTGAAGCGGGGCAGAGAAACTAGAGGAAATACTAGATACAGAAGGAGAAAGGAAATTGTTCAGTCAGTAGACCTGAGAAACAAGCCCAGTTTCCGATCCCTCAACCACAGCCCAGCTTGTCAATCAGTTTGGGATTGAGGTGGAAGAGAGAGGAGATTAGATTTTCAAATTCTCATGATTGTTATTATTCCCTCTTTTTTTGATGTGTATCCAGAGAGTACCTGATCTGCTGCTTAGAAAAGAAGCAGTTCCTATTTATCCTAGCTGATGGGGAAGAAGAAAAGCCACAGAACTGATAATATGAGCAATGGGCTTTCTTTTTTTTAAAGCGTATTTTATTGATTATGCTATTATACTTGTCCGAATTGCTTTTCTCCCCTGGGTCCCCCTCCTCCCTGAACCGCCTTCCTCACCCTCCAGCACTCACCCCCCACCACACTTCATGGATCGTACATATAAGTTCTCTGGCTTCTCCATTTCCTATAATATTCTTAACCTCCCCCTGACTATTTTGTGCCTACTTATTTTGTTTCTTATTCCCTGTACTTTCCCCCCCATTTTCTCCCTCTCCCTCCTCACTGATAAACTTCCATGTGATCTCCATTTCTGTGATTCTGTTCCTGTTCTAGTTGTTTGCTTAGTTTTTGTCTTTTAGGTTCAGTTGTTAATAGTTGTGGGTTTGTTGTCATTTTACTATTCATAGTTTTTGATCATCAATTTCTTAGATAAGTCCCTTTAACATTTCACATAATAAGGGCTTGGTGATGATGAACTCTATCTTGTCTGGGAAGCACTTTATCTGCCCTTCCATTCTAAATGATAGCTTTGCTGGATAGAGTCATCTTGGATGCAGGTCCTTGCCTTTCATGACTTGGAATACTTCTTTCCAGCCCCTTCTTGCCTGTAAGGTTTCTTTTGAGAAATCAGTGTATAGCCGTATGGGAACTCCTTTATAGGTAACTGTCTCCTTTCCTCTTGCTGCTTTTAAGATTCTCTCCTTCTCTTGAATCTTGGGTAATGGAATTATGATGTGCCTTGGTGTGTGCTTCCTTGGGTCCAACTTCTTTGGGACTCTCTTTGCTTCCTGGACTTCCTGGAAATCTATTTCCTTTGCCAGACTGGGGAAGTTTTCTTTCATTATTTGTTCAAATAAGTTTTCAGTATCTTGTTCTTCTCCTTCTGGCACTCCCATGATTCAGATTTTGGAACATTTAAAGTTGTCCTGGAGGCACCTAAGTGTCTCCTTATTTTTTTGTATTCTTGTTTCTTCATTCTGTTCCATTTGGATGCTTACTTTTTCCTTTTGTTCCAAATTGTTGATCTGAGTCCTGGTTTCCTTCCCTTCATTGTTGGTTCCCTGTTTATTTTCCTTTATTTCACTTAGTGTATCCTTCATTTCTTCTTTCATTTTGCGACCAAGCTCAATCAATTCTGTGATCATCCTGATTACCAGTGTTTTGAACTTTGCATCTGATAGGTTGTCTATCTTCTCCTTGCTTAGCTTTTTTTCTGGAGCTTTGATCTGTTCTTTCAGTTGGGCCATATTTCTTTGTCTCAGTGCACCTGTTACGTCTAAGGGGCGGAACCTTAGGTGTTCACCAGGGCGGGGCAACCCTCTTTGCTGCTTTGTGGCGCTCTATGTGGGGAGGAGGCAGAAAAGGAATAGTGCTGCTTGCTCTGTTCTCATCCCCTTTCCATCACTTCCCTCACTTTCCACAATCGGTTTGTGCCCTTTAGGTCCTGATTTACAGGTGGGTGCATTTGTGTACATTTTAGGACTCTGTGGGTCTCTCCAACATACTCCCCTGTGAGGCTGGGAGTTTCTCCCGCTGCCGCATTCCCTACAGATCTTTTCCTCAAACTGTGGTTTTGAGTCCTCAGTTGCCCATGCTGAAACCCTGGGATTCGCAGTCCATCTGGCTCCCCCGCTTTCCCCCAGGCTTGTCTGCTCGCCTGACAATGTGGGATTGCCTGTGCGGTCAGCCAGCCATTGCCTTGCCTGCCAGGTCCTCCAGCCACTGCCTTGCTGTGTCCTCTCTGCCCTGCTGC
>VMDR010022102.1:0-16412 GCA_007922815.1 Macrotus californicus
AACTGAGGATGACTCTGGTTGTTGTGTTCCAAAAGCAACAAAGGGCTTTTCATATTTATTAGAGCTATTCAAAGGGCACAAGAATAATAATGTTAAAATTAATTATCCAACTTGACCTTGAATGTGTTGACTCTTCAGGATTTATACATGCACATACACACACAAAGAAAAAAGGAGTGTTTTCAAAAGTATCAACAATTCAACTTCTTTTCAACATTGGATATTTTATATTGGTGAAAATAAAACCTTTTTTATTATACGGAGCTATTACTTAGTAGGAAAACATGAACCTCAGAGACAGCTTTAGGTTGGAAACTGACTGTTACGGTGCTGTCTAGGGCAAGAGCCTACATTTTCCGAGTCACACATTTCTCATCTGTAAAGAGGAGGTGATAATAACTACCTATTAATGTTGGGAGATTAAATGAAATGGTAAGGTAAAACATTGGGTTTTCTGTTTGATACATAGGATATGCTCCACAGAGTGTAATTATGTTGATGGTGGTGATGCCGATAATTATGATCTTTCTGTACCTGCCTCTCTCAGAGAAAGTGATCGGGAACCTCATCCCTGCTTACAGTCATACTTCTGAGCTCATGTACAGAACATGCAAACAGCTGCTTCTGTGCATTTCGTAGCTCTTCCAACCTACTAGGTTTTTCAAAGAAACTACATTTATAGTCTGCATATGATAAAAATAACTTTCTCTAGTTGGATAACTCAATCTCTTAGAAATTTTTATGACTTAGTCTCTTATTTATATTAAACAATTTAGTGTTAAAAGTGTTGGGGAGGAAAGAACTTTACTTTGACTTTCTGGGTTCTTTTGGCTGATCTGTTAAATCTATATGAGACAGATGAACAAGAGAAAATAAACAAATTTAATTACACATGTACATATGAGAATCCCACATACAGAAGTGGTTCAGAGGCAGAACAGTAAAATGGAGTGTGTAAGGCATCCTGAGCCAAGGAATGGGGGAAGGTGCCACAGGGCCCTGGAGGGAAGAAAAGAAATTCATGGGACAATGAGGAAGGCAGATGTTCAGTAATGTGCCCTGCCATATTTCTGGTCATAACTCTTCTTGTGGGCAAGGCCCCCAATTTAGATTCCTTTAGGTAGTTGAGGGAGGGGCAGAAGTGCCTCTAAGTCTAAAGGCAGGGTCTCTGTTGCTTTCAGTTTAGAATGACCCATATGCCAAGGTGGCACGTCTTGAGGAAGCCTGCTCTGAGCCCGTTCACAAGAGACTAAAACAACCCTCTTAGAGACACTGTCTGTCAGTTTTGTTCTTCATGTAAAAGTGAATTGTCACAGCATGTGTTCTAACACAATCACTTAATGTAGCATGGAGTATATGGACATTCATCTAATGATATTTCATAAACTTTATAGAAATTATTTCATTGACTTATTAACGCTAATAGAAGTCTCTTTCTTCTATTTGTGTATTTATTTCCCTTCGCTTTTTCATGAAATCCCAGTGACTTCATCCCCTAACTGCAATATTGTGTTTCCGCCTGAGTCAGTGCTTCTCAAATAGTTGCTCTTTTTTACCTGAAGTAGATGTTGTTGCCTCTCACTTTGGCCTTTATTTTTAGGTTCACATATACATGTGGGATACCAAACAAAAAAGTTTTGGTTGCATGCGTAACTCCTATAGGGAGGGTAAACAGCTTAAGTATAACAATTTTACTGCGGTGTTATACTTAGAAATAAATGCCACAGAGTAATACATTTTGGAGATGTTAGAATTATAAAATATCTGCTCAGTTATTCCAGAATTTAATGGTGTGAGGAAAGAAGAAGTAAAAGTTTTACAGAAGTTGGAATGGGAAGTAATTTTTAATATTTGATTTAATGTTTGAAAAACATATTCACTGCCAACTAAATATTCATTGGTGTAAAAAGACAGCAGACTCTCCCTCTCTATTGCTATTGCAAACTACAGAATTTCAGCAAAACAAATTTAGCTATTAAATGCAGATTACAGAATTCCACTGATGCTTAGGGAAGAATAAATTTTGTTTGGTTTGATTTTGTTTTGTCCTTGTTTTTAAATTTTAGTTTTTAATGTTTGTTTTCAATATAGACTATATGTAATTTTTTTTTTTCTTTTTAACTGGAGTCCAAGACCCAACAATAGAGAAACCATTCAGTTTTTGTTAAAAGAGTAACTCTCTCCCAAAAGGCCAGCAGAGGGCAGCAAAGCCTAGACATTAACACTATCTCTGTGTTAGGAAGAGCAAGAATGGGAAATGGCAGACAATCTGGTTTGGCTTGAGTGAGACGCGCGTAGCAGATGACGGTTCTTTTGAATAGGTTATTTAAGATTAGTTGGAGTGGGTCTTACTACTTGAAGGCATCATGTAACTGTATTTTATCCACACAGACTGAAAGCTCCTGAGTTTATGAAGAATAAGTCCACTCAGGCTGTTTTTCAGTGAACAGTGAACCTACCTATGGAGTAAATGGTCTAAGATATAAATCGAGTGAATAGGTTAAGAAGGGACAGAAAGACAGAAACCCTGGGCGCAGTGAGTGAGACAACGTGAGTGACAGGTTGTCTCAACTTTTTCCTCTTTCCCAGATGTCTCTGCCGGTACTTGATGTGCTTTCCAGTTATCTCTGCCTCCCGCTCACAGATACTAACCAGTCTAGTGCTTATCATTTTGCCCCTTTAGGAGAGCTAAATTGGGAGAATCTCAAAACACTTTAGAGTTTTTCAGGGGAAGGTGTGTAAGTTGGCTTCATAGGAACAGGAGAATTGATCAGTAAAGTATATTTGGCAAAATTGGTATTGTTTTAATAGGAAGAAATCCATGACCACATTGAATATTCTGTACACTAAGTAGGACAGTGGCCATGTCTACATTTCTAAGTAGAAAAATGTCCATGATCTCAAGGAGGTTTATTTAACAGTTGGAATAAGAGCAGAAAACCTAATGGGGACAGGGAATGGAACTTGCTGAGGAGCAAATGAAAACTTACTTAGGGAGTGTTCACTTCTATCAGTTCATTCATCAAACCACCTGGGGTAATAAAAACTATGGTTATGTGATCATTGTGTTACAAATGGAGGCCTTCTTTTAAACTCTTCATCTAGTAGGAGGTCCTTATGCCTGCTGGGAAATTTTGGAGACAAAGCACAACAGGATGTTTTTCTCTCTAAACAGTTTCTATTAAACTCCTGATGTTTGGCTCAGAGGGTTGTGATTTTGAGCCTGCTGACATCGGCCACACACGTAAAATAAAGGAGCAATGTTTTGGCTCAAGTAATGAGAGGCCGAGGACTTGGAGGTTGCCTACCTGATCCCACAACTGTGAGAGTTAAGTGTGAGGAATCATGTTGTACTGTCCTTCTAGCCGTCTAGTGGTAATATTGCTTAACCTAACCTAAGGAGTTTCTACCATGATCTGAGAAATGCACTGGGCACGAGAGGGTCACAGAGGAGCCTTAGGCAGGCAGGTCACTTGCCCTTCAGAAGCTTATAGCCTTATTGTGGAAATGAGGACCATATAAACAGAAAAATGCCACATGACTTTAATGCTAAGTTGAACAGATTTCTGTCAGAAAGCCAGTGCAATTCAGACATTAAGTGAATCTGCTTAGTGTTTAGGAGAGGAAAGAAAATTCCTCAGGCAAAGATACATATTGGAAAACACTCTAACTTGCTGTCTGTTGTAATTTACATATTTCAAGTTGGTTAAATAAAAAAAAAAATCATCACTCCATTCACATTCTGTCATTCTGATGAGTAAGCCCTTCTACTTTTCTCATTTTGTAAATAAGGCAATCTGGATGTTGGGAGATTAAGTGATTAGTCTAAGGCCAAATGTAGTAGGAATTAGAGATAATATTTAAACATTTCTTGAATTTTTTTTTTTCTCTTGCCCATCCCAAAGATGTGGGAGCCATTTAGCAAAGCTTTGATAGTAACTATGTTAATAGATTTATTAAATATCAACTGAAATATATTGGGTTACTTAGGATAACTTAAAAAGTCTTTCACTTTAAGGATGAAATAGTAAACAAAACCCAGAGAATAATAAAAGTAGACTAGGTTCTTCAGGTACTGTGACCATGCTAAACTGAGATGAAATAACTATTAAGTTTGAAACTGAGTGATTTTAATCATTGCCTCTCTGCACTGAATATCCTTCACTGATGTAAAACTATCTCATTGCTGCCAATTTTCACTCTGTGGATCTTCATGCTTTTCTAGAACAGGGATAATGTCTTCCAAAAACATGTAAAACCCTACACACTGTTATTACCTGTGAAGAGGAAAGGGTTGACTTGTCCAACACAGATTATCTGTAGACTGGCCTCCTGGGAAGGAAGCTGACTTCCTGACGAAGCTCCATGAAGCTGACAATGGCTGTGCTTAAGGCAATTAAGGTCAAGGACAAGACTTGTACTCTAGTTTCCAGATAAGCCAAGAGGAAGCGTTGTTTCTTCACCAGCCAGGATTGGTGATGTGGCTAATTCTGCTTCTGTCTGTGATATCACTAAACTGCAACCACAAAGTTTGGGCCCTCACCCCTGACCAACCCAGAGCTAAGCTGGTAAAATAGGGCTGGAGCCAAAATTCTGCCTCATCATATTAATATTTTATCATAGTCCTTGACTGCAGCAGTAGAGGGGTCATTGTTTTTCCAGTCATCCAGCTTAATGACCCTGTGCTGTGGAGAGATGGGGTATCTTCACCCTTAGAATAGTAAAGGATGATCACACCTCCTCAATACATAAGACAGGGGGCAGATTAGAGGCGGACTTGTCCATTCAGAAGAAAGGGATGAAGTCCACCCCTTCTGTATGAGTTTAGGATAGCAAAGTGGTCAGTTTGATGGAGTGGTTACTGGGTGGGTCACTAGGCAACTGAGCTCTTCAAACCTCAAAATCGTCTAGTTTCTTGGACACCAGGCAGAAGCTTCTGGTGTTCCTACAGAGCAGTTCTACCATCGAATGGATTGGGAGTGATGCCACCTTCCTGTTGGGTTGGCCAGAATCATTCGGTCAGATAACTCTTTATGACTAGCCATTGTGATGCTGGTCCAAAGTGTGTGGAATATATTTATGTACCACAAGTACCTATATGTATCTATGTAATGTACATTTTGTGCAGGGGTGGAAAAGAGTAAGATTGCAGTTGTTCATATGGAAACTAATACAGTAATAATAATACAAGGATAAACTCTATTTGCAGACTCACAACTGTAAACCTATGCCTATGCTCCATATGTCTCTATCTATATTTATATCTATTTGATATCTATAGATAGAGGCCTAGAACAGTCGAATCAAAGACAAAATGCACTGCGCTGCCCTCACTTTCACTGGGAGGCTGGCTGTACTTTGTGCTCAATGCTGTCCTAAGGACAGCTATTTTCCACGGAGCTCCCTCTCCTCTGACCTGTCTCTTAGAATCTCAAGAACTGGAGGCCGATAAGAAGTTCCTGGAGGGCCACCGATGTGCACAGGGACCTGATCCATGCAAACTTTTCTGTACATCTTCTTTTTTGTGTACCCAAACTTCCCCAGATGATTGGCAAATCTGAACAGCACCTGTTACAGGTTCAAAGGCTGTGTGCTTGGCACTTTAAAAGGCTGATACTTAAAATGTCAGAGTTTGGAGTAAGGAAAGGTTTATTGATCAAGAAGGGTCCTAGCTTGGGAAAATGGGGCCCTTAAAGGTTCCTCAAATTCATCTTAAGAGAGCCCAGAATTCAGGCTTCTTTTATATCCAGGGAAGGGAGAATGGGTGGGGCAAGAGGTGACTGGTGATCACAGACACTTGGATGCCAACAGGAATCCAAGAAAGATTGAGAAATCTTTAAATCTCTTTTTTCTCAGTTTGTTCACCCCCGATGACCTGAGTCTGGTCTCAAGGCTCCTGCACATCTTTAATAAACAATCACTATTTTTGTACATATTTCCCTATTCCTCAGGAGAGATATCCTCTGGCAAGGGGGCTATTCTTAAAGAAAACAAACAAACAAACAAAAGCTGCAAACAGAATTTCTCTAATGATTAGCTCATCTGTATTCATGAACACAGCAGGCTTGAGCAAGCTGGGGTCAGAGAGGCCACATAGTTCACTCTGTTACATGCCCTATGCCAGGGAATGGGCAAACACCAACCTGGAAGCACGGCTATGGACTGGCTGGCTGTTTCTGGCCCACCCACCTGAGGCTGCACCCATTGTCCCATGTCCCACTTCTGATACAGCAGTTCCAAATCTAAATGTTGTGTGTTGAACCTTCCACGCTGGCCGTCCCCATGTGGGTTATGGCTCTAGATCTGTGCACTCAACCACCATGGGGTCGTGGGTGTGTAACGGGTGGCAATGATGCCATGACCTCTGAATAATTGAAATAGCTCTTGCCAGAGAGAAATGTGTGTTGAGTCCCCAAGATGACTCTCAGGCTCACTGATTCTCTGGAAGAAATCACTGGCCTCAAAGGCTGTTATACTCATAGTCACAGTTTATGCAGTGAAAGGCTACAGATTCAAACCACCAAAGGTAATCGGTATTTGCAGTGAAGTCCAGAAGAAAGCAACCTTCCGGATGTTTTCCAGTTAATTCACACAGGGACACAATTCATTCTTTCAGCGACAATGTGGTATGTGACAACATATTCAAAGTATTGCCACCAGGGAAGCCCAAGCCTTGGTGTCTAAGCCTTGTTGGGGGGGGTCCTGTCATTCAGGCTTGCCTTCCAGGAAAGGAGTCTGCTACTCAGACTCCAGGAGACAGCACACACAGCCCAGAGCAAAAGCAGGCATTTGCCGAAAAACATATTGTTAGGATAATCTTATCTGGTCAGACTGGTGCAGCATGGCCTCAAGGCCTCAGGCACAAAAACAAAACCACTTTCATCATGCAGAATATTTCTAGAAGCTGGCCAAGGGCCAGGTCAAAAGACAAGCTTTTTTTTTTTTTTTTTTTTTGAGCAATCAGGGCCTGTGAAGTTAAACCTTTTCTGCCCAGAAGACAACACCTGAGATTATGGGAGGCAAGAAAGAATGCATTCTAAATTTTCTTGCACAAACTTCTTCCAAGATAACTGTCACCTGGACTGCACTGAATTCAATATGTGCATCTCTGGCAAGTGGTGGTCCTCTCAGCTACTCTGGTGTGATGCTGTCCAGTACTGACATGTCAAGTAGAAAACTAGTGGCCATTCCACAGTCTGCTGATAATACAGTTATGCTCCTGGTAAACATCTCTGAATTACAGCACCCAGGTTCTGACAGATAGTCTACTAACAATGGCTCTAAGGCTGGAAGCTGAGCAGGGCTTATGCTCTTCCTTCTCTAGTCTTTGGGGGAGATTTGGGGTGTGCCATTTCCCAGCCTCCCACTGCTAGTACTTTCTGGACTGGACATCATACATCTCTTAGTCTGTACTTATCAAAGGGCCTCCGAGTTTGCTTTGCAAGAACATGCTTCCGGCTTCCTGGGGTTGGTCTTCTGGCTATTCCTAATCATCTTCTGGGTTTCTGCATCAACTTCAGTGACTGGTCTCACAGCTCTTTGGGGTTCAGATGATGCCAATTTCTGGCAGAATGGGATATGATATTTGTAGTCCTTTATTTGGCATCAGGGAGAGGAATTGGGAGAATCCAGGACTGACTCTAGGCTGGACTCACAATGAAAATAAAGGTCCTGTTTGAATTTTAGTTTTAGTTATGGTCCACTGTTTACAGAACTCAAACCTGGGCCCTGGCCAGGTAGCTCAGTTGGTTGGAGTGTTGTCCTGGTACGCCAAGGTTGCGGGTTTGACACCCAGTCTGGGCACATAGAAGAACCAACCAATAAGTGTATAAATAAGTGGAACAACAAATCAGTGCTTCTTTTTTCTCTTTCTCTCTCTTCCTACCTCTCTCTCTCTAAAGTCAGTAAATTAAAAAAAAATTTTTTAAAGAAATCAAACCCAGTTAACTGTAATAACCATGCCAGAGTAGGGTTGCTGCTTTGCTAGTCATAAATGTTCATTTGGTAAATCCTGCCACTAGCTTGCCATGTCGTACGGGTGGTCCCTGCCCACGCCGTCATTGTTGAACTGGCAAGAAATGATTGGAGCTATGTTATCAACATATCATACTGCTTTTGAATACTGGTTCCTAATCCCAACAGGGAAGGGTAAGTGCTCTCCTAATCATGCACCTTAAAATGTCTTACGACCCAAGGAGACCTTGTGCTGGAGTCTGCTGTCCAGCCCTGTCAGATTCAGATTTGTGTGGGCTGTGCCCAAATGTACTGGAGTTAGGAAGTGCTCACATTCCTGCTACTGATCTCGCCGCATGCATAACTTTCTCCTGATGAAATTTTCTATAGAGCAACTGAACAGATTTGAGATGCTCAAGATCAGTGACAAAATGGCCTTGATCTTGGCCATTTTTTTTGTTTGTTTATATTTTGGTATTTGCATGTTACAGTTTTCATCTCAGGTTTTGGAACATATTTGGAAAACAGTATAAAATGTTTTTATGTGTTTGTTTTAAGTCTGGGCTATAGGTGGGGGGTTCATTATTCTTAAACTGGTTTTACTATTTTCTCCCTTGTCTATGATGGAAGGAAGTTTTAACCTTTTTAAAACATTTTGGTGTCTGAGAAAGTGGTATTAATAATACTTGGTTACCAGAGTCTTTGGACTGTTTGTTGGTTTTTGTATCATATTAGCAAAGCACTTAGAAGTAAAAAGTACTGAACACATTTCTCATAAAATAAATGTTAGGAATCTCTATTTCTTGCTTTATTTTTTCAGGCATTGTACAAACCCACTAACTTACCTTTTTGGGGGTAGGCTAAGTTCTTTGAAAGCAGAAAACAGTTTAAAAACTGAATTTAAAGACCAAACTTGGAGATACCACACGGTCTAGTTAATTTTCCAGGTAGTTAAAAAGTCTGAGAACTCACCTATGGCACAAAGAACTTTGCTGTATGATTTATGTGCTGGGTTGCTTTATTATGCACTGTTGTGAAAAGGCTATAAAATATAGATCAGGCAGCCATTTGCATTTGGAAGCCAAATAATTTGCATACTGATAGTGTTCTACCTTCTGAAAAGAGTGGGAAAGAGAGCTGCAGGTCTCACCTGAGACAAAGGAACCAGTTAGATGTTCTGTGGTTGGGGGCAGGAGAGTACAGGAACAGTTTTCATACAGTTCCATTTTTTGAGTCATCTATCTCTTGCTCTATTGAAAGACAACTTGCTCTATGAAAACCTTATAAGAATTGAACTGTTTATTTCAAAATGAAGCTCTGGGGAATAATCTTATAAGAAACACATCTTGCATTTGTAGAAAAACCCAAGGGGATAGTATTCATGAAGCATTATCCCAGTGCAGATAAGGAAATGAAAACCATTGCAAACTCATCAAACGTTTGAAAAGGAAATGCTTGATTACTGAATAATCTTTTGCTCCCCTGCCTCCTGCTCTTTCCCAAATGCACAAATTCATCATTCTGTGTTATAGACAGACTGATAGTTTTTTCTCTCATCCCTTTTCTTCTCTATTCTTATATAATTGTTCTCTAGTTCCCACTCTACTACCCAACTAAGTAAAGCAAAAGCAAAATTAACGACAGACTCTAAAGGTTTTTTTTTAATTATAACTCAGATATTCTATGTCATGCTCCGTCTATCACATGCTTTGTGAATAATAATTCTTGTTGTAGGTTTAACTTGTAAGGTTTATCTATGGTATAGAAACACATGGAGATTAGTTGTAAGGTGTTAGGTGCTCAAGTGTTTGAAAGTTAGCTGTCTTATAAATTATAGTGGATTCAGTGTTGTCCCTATAATAGTGTGGTGTTCACTGACCTGCTTTTGCTTTTCAGAGTGAGAAAGTGCTGGTATTACAATGAGGTGAGGGCATCGAGCTTAACTCCAAGCTTATGCAGTGGCCTGGAGAGGATCATGAATGTGACCTTTGTCCACGAGATCAGTTAAAGCATTGTCCTGTAAATCCTAGTCTCTTGGTTTGGTGACAAAGTGACATATATTCCTTAGTCTAAGTTCTATGGTTTCCCTCCCTGCCTTCTCTAGATATATTTTTTAAAAATATATATTTCAGATCCTATTCTAAATGGTTAGCCTAAAGATGGTAGAAGCAAGCAGTTTCTTTTCTTTCTTTTTATTCTGTGTACCAATCCAAGAGGTAGCTTAAGAAAGGCTTGTCTACAACTATACAAGCAAGTGCAGGGTTAGAATTTCAAGCAACTTTGTGAAGAAGATAATGAAGTTTGAAAAATAGCTTTGGCAGAATTAAGATCACAAGAGGTGCTTCTTACACAGAATGGTGTGTATAGTAATGAAAATAATAATAAAAATGGTGAGCAGTAACTCCCCCCAAATAAATACATATCTCCTTTCACTAAAGAGTATAGACCTTCTTTCATTTCAGAATAATGCTGGAAATGGTTAGCAGGAGTATGGAGACACTGATATAAAGCTACTGAATATACAATATGATGTCATTGTATTGGTGGCCCAAAAAGTTGGTCCGGCTGAGAAATGGTGATAGCCATATTATATGTCCACAGAAGGCATCGTATTGCATCACAGAAGTATATTTTTGACAGAAATATTTTTAACTATTAATAGTGGAGAGGTATGATCATTTTTCTAGGCAATCTGAGAACTCAAATATTTTAAGTAAATACACTGCAGGACTTTGAGATTTCTATTCCTCTGGCATCTTTTAAGTACTGAGCTGCTGCAGAAAGGGCAGTGGTAATCAAAAGGGCCATAAGAGTGACAAAAGAAAAGAGAATTCAAAGAAGTCATCAATATGACTTACTATGTTCAAAAGGCCCTAAAGCAAAATCCTTCTATTGAATTCTATGATTGGGAGATTTTCTGTGATGTGAGATCTCCTATACACATTCAATTTTTCCATGAAAAGGGAAAGAAAGAAGGAGCAATACTATAACTACTGCTTCTCAAATTTCCCCTATTGAATTGCCCTGATGGGATTTTAGTTTATAAGCTGACCACGAAGAACCATTTGACCAAGGTCAGAGAAATTTGAAACTTTCATGACCCTGCATGTGTAACACTATAGCAGAAAGACTGATATCCAAGTTAATCAGGAGTTTGTTATCATGAGCTGGAAATTGAGATAGGTTTTTCATAGATCTGTGCTACAGAAATTTGTAAACCAAAATCTGATGGCTTCCATGATTAGTGCTCTCTGTTTCTCTCCTTATTGTCTCCACTTTTTCCTTGCTTCTCTTTTCTGCTGAGGATTTCCATCCAAATGAAAAGATATTTTTCATGTTCATTATGTCACACACCTTCTGGAACTGCTTTTTGTTTTTTGTTTTTAAGAAGGTGAAGGTTACAGGCTTTCCTCAAGAATTGAAAGTGAAATAAAGAGAATTTTCCTATAAGAGTTTAACTTTAAAATCAACATTTAAAAATAAAGCATAAAGACCACAGGTCCTAGGCTGTAAGATTTACTTGTACTCTGATTAAAGGTGTTAATGCACATGGACTCATGGGAAGGGGCAAACACCAGCTGAAGCCACCCACTGAGTAAGAATACATTGCTCATGAACACACATCTGTCTGGTGCAGGTGGCAGTTAATGACTCCAGGACAGAGTGAAAAAAGTATAAACTTTCTTTATATGGTTGAAAGATTTAATGGCATTGGGTCACACAGCCCACTTATTCTGGGGTCACATACTCACCAGGCCATCTTCCAGTCATGATTTAGCTTTCCATGGAGTTTGCTTACCGACAGGCAATGTATTGCCTGCAGAATTCCACCTATCTACTACCATTGGCAGATATAGATGAAAGCTTTCATATTAAATTAACAAACTGATTGATACCCAGATTTTAACTTGACAACCATCTCTCAAGTTGCCTAAGGGGGCAGTCAGTATGTGTTAAAAAAGAGGACCCTAGGGGCTTTCATCTCAGCAAGAATAATTCTCTGAAACAGAGAAATTTGGCATTCTGATTTTAAATCCAAATCTCTTTAATTCAGTTCATGTGAGTCTGTTTTTCAAGATGGATTCAGGTCAGGAACAGATAAAACCAGGTTGGCCAGCCCTCACGGCTTAGGTACCCTGACTTCAGACTATATAAGATTCTCAGTGACCTCATGGTACCCTGTATGTTGTTGCTTTAACAGGTGATATGCTCCCCTGGGATTACTTATACTCTGTTGTTACCATTACTCAGAAATACTGCTCAGAATTACTTAGAACGAATTAATTTATTTTAATGATCCAACTTTTATATTACTGAATTTTTCAATTGTGCTATATTCGAACAATGAATGATGTTATGAATAATGTTTAGTCCTCAGGTTTTTGCTTTCCAGTGAATCCATAAAAAGGATTTGAAATTCCTAAAGCTGAATGAAAAATGGAAAGCAGTATTCTATAATTCTAACATAAAGGTATCTCCAAGCTGCAAACCAAGTCTGTAATGAAATATAGATGATATTTTCAGTTAAGTTTCAGAGAATGAGGTTTACTCAAGTTAGGTGACTGATGTACATGTTGAAGCTATTCTTTCTAATTTCAAAGTTTATGTTTATTTGTCTTTTAGTTGTTTGTTTTTTCTTTTAGATCTAGATGGATTGATTCAGATGTGTGTGCATGTGTGTGCATGATGGAGGTAGGTAGATTCAAGAGCAGAGTAAAGCTAAAGTTAACCAAAGAAAACTTTGGGTAGTATGCAGTCTGTCCAGAAGATATCCAGCCATGTAATGTGAAAAATAGAGACATTTATTGAAGACGATACAAGAAACATTGTACACAGGACAATGACGCCTTAGTCCCCTTCAAAGTAGGCACCTTGGGACCTCACACAGTTCTCCCAATCACCATCAACTGCCCCGCCATATTTTCCTGAATCTCATTGATGGCCTGAAATCTCTTCCCTTTTAAAGGTGATTTTAGTTTTGGGAAAAGCCAGAAGTCACAGGGCACCAAATCTGGGCTATAGGCAGCGGGGCGGGGGTGGGGGGGGGTGAGGAGGGTGGGCTGAGTCACCTGGGTGATTTAATGTTTTGTCAAACAACTCTGCACAAGATGTGATGCATGAACAGGCATTTTGTGATGAAGCTGCCATTCACCAGTTGCCCATAGCTGCAGCCTTCTGAATCATCCAAATAGTTTTCATGGAGGAATGTTCAAGCTTAACACAAAATTCGATGCAGATTCATTGCTCTACTCGCTCAATCATTTTGAATGTGAAGGCTACACAGTACACATGCTCATTTAACAGCGTCTTCCGCCCCCACTAACTAGTACAGTGAAGTCTTCATTGTTTATGCATGTGCATTCCAGCTCACTCTCCTTGGCTGCCAGGTTACATTGATGTCATGCAAGCCATCCTCGTTATATTAACAATGGCTGGACCTTTTCCGAGCAGACCTCATATAGTATCTATTGAGTGAATGCCTCAAGCATGTGATCTTAGTTAAAGAGCCTTCCATTTTCTTTAAAAAAATTTTTATTGTATTTTTCCGATACCATAAACCTCCTATACCCCTTCACCCCCTGCAATCTATATCTGATAAATTGCTTACCTCCATTTCATTGAGTTCTTCTGGAGGATTTCCTTTTTCTTTTTTATGAGGCCTGTTTATTTGTCTTCTCATTTTTGCTGCCTCTTTGTATTTGTTTCTATGTATTAGGTAGATCTGAAAAGACTCTGGTGCAGAATTAATTTAGATGCTGCCTGTGACTGGCCCTGGGCAACCTGTTTGGAGCTATCAGTGATATACAGCTCATGGCTTCCTCTGTTTGGCCTAAGTGCATGCAGAAATAACCAGGCTGTGCACCAAGGCTGGCCTTTACCAGCTGCAGCCTGGGAGAGAGGTCAGCTAAATTCTCCAAGCTTCCAGAGATCCAGTCTAGTTGTTACACTTAATCACTGAGGTAACCTCTGGATGTACTGCTCTGCAGCTGTGCTTAAGCTCCACAGGGTGGGGCAGAGTAATTCCTGAAGGTGGGGCTATTGCTTCCCCTTTAGCTGATGCTACTTGAAGGGAATTGCTCTGCCTAAGAAAGATGGCTCCTTCAGTATGGAGAATGACTCAGCACAGGGATCTTGGTGGCTGTTCCTTCAGTTCTCTCCCCAGAGTCACCAGCCCCAGATTCTCCAAATTCATCTCTAGTCTACTCTGCCCTCTCTCTGTGGGAGCACAGGGTAAGTGGCTGCAAATAGAATTTTGTGCATTGGCCCTTTAGGAGGCTCTCTGTATATCCAGTTATCTCCCCCTGGTGGGCAGAAACCCTGATGCTTTTTACAGCTGGATGCTATTTGGGTTCCCTTCCCAGCTCTGTTGCTGTAGGCTGGGGAGCCCAGCTTGGGGTTTAGACTTGCACTTCTCAGAGGTAATACCCTGGCCACTGAAATATACCTCCAGAACTTCAGCTGCTGTCCATGAGAGCCCAGCCAGCCAACCGTCTTGCACTTCCTTTGCATTCCCTACCAGTCTATTCCATTTTCTTGACTTTGTGGCAATGCTTATCTGTAGCTAGGTCAATAGTAAACTTAGAATGAACATGTTAGGACTTAGTTAATATAAAGTTCTACAGGAAAATAGTAGGTAAACATTTAAACTGCAGATTTAATAGGTAATATTTTTATTTAGAACAATGCTAGTAGTTGCCATCTCTCAAAAAGTATATATATTAACATTACAGGAATCATTCTGAGGGATCATATACATAGCATTAAGAAGACTGTCTTCACCATTATGAAGTACTTTTATTGCATAACAGATTCAATTGCAGAGATCAGAGAAATTGTTATTTCTAAATTACTGCCTTAGTTGAGTCTTAAATTATCATAAGGCTGGTAGTTTGTGTGGGTGTCTCACTTAAAGGAAAAGAGATAGCTTTAATATCATCTTTATGAAAAGGGAGGTGAAGCCCTGGCTGGTGTTGCCCAGTGAGTTGAGGGCCAGCCTGCTCACCGAAGGGTCGTCAGTTCAATTCCTTGTGAGGGCACATGCCTGGGTTGCGGGCCAGATCCCTGGTTGGGGGCATGTGAGAGGCAACCAACCAATGTTTCTCTCCCTCTCTTCCTTCCTCCCTTCCACTCTCTCTGAAAAAGTAAATAATATCTTAAAAAAGAAAAGAAAAGGGAGGTAAAGTTAAGTGCCACCTGGAGAGGTAGGGTTCACACAGACTGAAGCGTAGGATTTGAAATAACTGTCTTCAAAGTCAATGATCAACAATGTACTGGAAAAGGGTAACTGACAGAGCTAGGTAGGGTTCTGATTATGGAATTCTTAAAAGCAAGATTCATGTTGATACAAGTTAACCTTAGAGTATAAAGTTGTTTATTATATATCTTTCTTTTGATTTCATTTATCAGAAGATATCTGTGTGACACTTAACAAACCGTCACTATTAATAAATCCAAAAACATGACTTTTGCATTTCGACCTTTTTTTATTTGCCTCTCTCATCTTGGGTAATTGATTTATTTGCAACTTGTCCTCCTTTAAAGGCAGAAATCCATGCCTGTTTCTGTCCCTTGAGTTGTGGGACCCAGACACCAGTCTTCAGTCTAGGGGTCATCCCGCCATAAGGTCCTCATTCACCCACATGAAATATGTTAGTTTTTTTTATAAGTTTACATTCAATGCAATCATCTTCACTAAGACATTGTGCATTCAATCTTTTTGTGCATTAAAATGTATTTTAGGAATTGATGGTCATAGATGAAAGTTTTTTCTTTTTAATGCTTTTACTTGAAAGAATTAAAAGACAGTGTCATTCTATCTGGTACCATTTTATCATAATTTTTAAAAATATGGTTGTAAATTCTAGAAATCTAGGATTTTTTATTTTTGAAACCTGAAAGTAAAGTAACCTTTTGAAAGGATATTTAGCATGTAGAGAGACGAGGAAGGAAAGCATAAACAGACCAGCCCTTACCCTCGTGCAGATCTTTTGCAATAATTTGATGGTGACCAGGGATTGTGTGAAGGGAGTGTTCATTATTTTTTGTCCTTCTCTAATATTTTTATCATCTCTCTTTCCTCATATGGGGCCTGATTTAGCTTTCAGACACCTATTACCTTCTGTCTGGTTCCCCATCTGATCAGGAATATCTTTACAGACCTCCATCCTTAAATAGAAGTTTGAAAGCTATACAAGCAGAGCTTTTATTTCACCATTAAAAACAGGAATTTTTACTAGAAAAGGATGTGCAGATCAACAAGATTATGTAAATTTATGAGCTGGGATTATATTTTATCACAAAATAAAAAGGCCACGTTTTTGCTTGTGAAACACTTTTTTAAAAAGCAAAGCATTATCTTATCTTTTGAAGTTTATGGTCTAAGATTGAAATTAAAAAGACAGGAAATTAGAGTAAGTATTTGGATGCTTTACAAGTGTAATGGAGAGTTCTTTGATATT
>VMDR010022103.1:0-16426 GCA_007922815.1 Macrotus californicus
CTCCAGAAAAAGAACTAAACGAAATGGAGATAAGCAATCTATCAGATGCGGAGTTCAAAACACTGGTTATAAGGATGATCAAAGAACTTAGTGAGGACCTCAACAGCATAAAAAAGATCCAGTCAGAAATGAAGGATTCACTAATAGGAATAAAGAACAATTTACAAGGAAACCACAGTAGAGTGGATGAAGCTGAGAACTAAATCAATGATTTGGAACATAAGGAAGCAAAAAACAACCAATCAGAACAAGAAAGTCCCATTTTTCTGTTGTTGTTTTTTTTTCTTATTGAGTTGTTAGAGTTCTTTATATATTCTAGAAATAAGTCCTTTTCAGATGTAATACAAATATTTTATCCCACTTTGTGGTCTACCAGACATAAATTTTAATAATAAAAGCAATGGAAACCTCAACCTCCAGCTAAAGGGGACTGGTTGAATAAATAACATAAAATATTATGAAAATCCGTATGTGCTAATATGAAACAATTTCCAAGATGTATTTATGAAAACTGTAATGTGCCTCTTTGTTTTGTTTTGCTTTTTAATTTTTTGATCGATTGATTGATTTTAGAGAGAGAGAAACATCGATTTGTTGTTCTACTTATTTATGCATTCATTAGTCTATTCTGCTATGTGTCCTGACCAGGGATGGAACCTGCAACCTTGGCATATTGGGACAGCGCTCTAACCAACTGAGCTACCAGGCCAGGGCCAAATGTGCTTCATTTGCATATTAAAAAGAACATAAAATTTTTGGAAAGATACAGAAAAGACTGCCATCATATTGACTCTGAGGATGGGGTCTGCCTATTTGAGAAGAAAGGCTTATTCCTTGTCTTTTAGCCCTTTATACTATCTGATGTTTACCCTGTACATGTTCGCTATTTTCCATCAACTTTATAAATCTAAACAGAGAAATGTGGTGTTTTGATGTTAATGAAATGGAGCGTTTGGTAAGTGCATGTTTTGGGTGGTTTTGTTGCCCAGCAGCTCCCTCGATGAGACCACCTACGAAAGACTGGCAGAGGAGACCCTGGACTCCTTGGCAGAGTTTTTTGAAGACCTTGCAGACAAGCCTTACACATTCGAAGACTATGATGTCTCCTTTGGGGTACTTCTTCACTTACTTCATTTTTCTGTTTCCTCCCTAAGAATTTTAGCTCACTAAAATAAAAAATTCCCCTCCAGCAGAGGTAAGCATCCATGAGTATGTGGTTAAGGTCACATGAGACCAAAAAACTAGGGTTCATGTTCCAGGCTCCACCAGGCTTGTGACCTTGGGCAAATCACTCAGCTTCTTGGATCATCATTTTTGCTTAAAAGTACAGATTCTCAAGCTTCACTCAGTACCCATGAGGATAAATCAGGAAGGGACTGCCCGTGTGTTTGTCTCCTCGGGCAGGCATGGGGAACGCTGAACTAGACCACTAGTTCTAAGCAGGGTAAGACGTTGCCCAAGAAATACACAGACAGCCCTGACATGGGCCCCACTCTTGGGAGATACAGTAGGTCAGGGTGCATTCATAGGAAGCGTCTGTTTTAAAAATTCACCTGAGATTTAATGTGCATTGCTGGGTCCTACCCCTGGGAGTTTTTATTCAATGGACCTGGGGTGTGGCCCAGACAAGGCATTTGGGGTTTTGAAGTTTTAAAATCCCCTCTGCAGTTGATTCTAATAGGCAAGTTGGGTGAGAACTTCTGGGCTGGGTGAAACTTGAGCCCTAGATCCTGGAAGCCAAGGGAGTGCTGGTCTTGTATCTACTGGCCACCAGGTGGCAGACTTTAGCCTTTGGGTTTAGAATTACTGCTTAGGCCTTAGGGAGCAGTTCTTTTTTGCCATTGGTAGTAATCCCCCTTCAGAGGTTAATCCTCTGACAGCAATTAATTAATGCCTGGAAATGTCATGAAGTTTGCATTTTGGGTTAGACCCTGGAATTATTTAGGAACACCAGCTGTCAGGCTAAAGTGATAGAGATACTGCAGGATATGGCTGTTGGGGCGCGGGATAGAGAAGGGACTCCCTCAGATGGAGCAGCCAGCAAAGTCTTGGAGGTGTCAAGCCTTACAAGGAGAGTGAGGGACTTGGTAAACATAGAGGCAACAGGGCAAGAAAGGAATGAACGCCTTCTAGGTGGTTTTAGTGACTGCTGTCAGCAGCAGGAAATGCAGCAGTGCCCAGGCAGGGTTTGGAAGTGCCTACGCAGACAGCCCACGAGGGCGGAGCCGCCTGGGAACCGGTGCACGCCGGCCGGCCAACCCGACCCGACCCTGTGTGGGATGATTAGAGATGGGGAAGTTACAGGTCCCCTCATCCTCGAGCTACCAAGGGCTGTAGCTGGAGGAAAACCGAGTCCCTCTGCCACACGTGCCAACACTTACTAATATGTCACAAAAACAGTCACGCCCTGTTCTTGTAGGCTCGGTGAAGCTCCACGTTGGCCCAAGTACTTTGCATAAATGTTTCATTAGAAGCCGGTGTGCCGTATTCCAGCAGCTGGATTCTGTTGACCTCATTGAATCCAGCAATGGAAGCTTCTGCTCAGTGGTGGGTCCCAGGGCCTTACTCTGTCCTGCCTTCTGTGTCTCCTTCCAGAGTGGCTCAGCTGCTGGGCTTTCCAGGTCCTGTGGCTGAGTGTAACCACTCCTGCAAGGGCAGAGGCACCCGTTTCTTCTAGCCGATCCAAAAGCCTTGAGTATCATTCTACTCACCAGCAAAAGATTGTTTCTAACAAATTACGTGCTGATCAGGAGATTCTGTAGTGGGGATGTAGAAAACTGAAGGGATGGAGTAGCTGCCTCTGTAGTTTGGACTTCTGATTAAATACTTTGAAATGCTGACTGCCCTAGAGTGTGAGTTTCTGATTGGTCTTTCAGGGGCTAATTTACATATTTTACATATAAGATAAATCAGCTGAAGTACATTATAGACAATAGAACACCCCTAACACTATTGCTTGAGCTTTCTTGGAGTACAGTCTCTCCCTGCTCTCAGGGTCCTGGCAGAGGAAGAAATTTCACCCTGCCCTCCTAGGTTCTTCCAGCTGGTCTAATAAATCTACATAAGACAGATTAACAAGAGGAAATAACCAAATTTAGTTACATGCATATGCATGGGAACCCCACATCTATGAGTGAGTCAGAGACCCCACATACATAAGGGATTCAGGGACAGACAGTTAAAATGAGGCATGTGTGGCTCTGAGCTAAAATGAGGTGAGGGGCCTTGGGGCTTCAGAGGGGAGGGAGGTGGTCGCAGGACAATGAGAAGAGCAAGTGTTTAGTAGTTGGAAGTTTGCCCTGCCATATAGCTAGGTCATAAAAAGTTACTTCTGGTAATAACTTCTATTATGGGTAAGGCCCCAAATGTAAAGTATTTAAGGGAAAAGTAAAAGTTTCTTGGGGCCACAGGGTCTCAATTGCCTTCAGTCCAAAACAATTCACACGCCAAAATGGCACATTTTAAGATGGCCTGTTCTGAGCCCCCAAAGGTCCAATTGGATGTCACTTCCTCTGTGAAGCCCTCCCACGTGTTCCAGGCAGACACCACTGGTCCTTTCTTACCCAGCACTCTGAGGATGGCTCTGTGGAGCACTGATCGCCCCGTATTCTCATTGCCTGTTTGCACATCAGTTCCCATGACTAGACTGAGTTCCTTGGCAGTAGGGACACTGTTTGTTCTTGCTACCCCAAGGCCTGGAGGAGCACTGCCCAGTAATATATGTTGATTCACTGTGTGAGTGAAGTGGAGCCCATGTAATTCTTCTAAAACACACTTCGTTGATGCTACTGAGCATTTACAGATACGGTGCTACCTTGCTATTGACCAAGTTGTCTCGTCCAGATACACCCAAGAACGCATTTGTTCTTTTATTTTTAGTGAGAGTTTGCTTGTTGCCTTGTTCTTCATGAACTGTGTTGCTGGTGGGTCACTGCTCTAGAGCACAGGTTTCTTAACCTTTTAGAGTCAGGAACCCCGCTAAGAATCTGACTGCCCTCCACCCTCTCCTGAGAAAAACTTCACGCACCCGTCGGCCCGGTTTCGGCTTTAGGGTGGAGGCTGTTTGTAGCCCTGGAGACCACCTCTGGGTTTCAGGTTATGGACACTTGCTTCATATTTGTTATTTGTTATTCCTTAAGGATAAGTTGGTGTCTCTTTTAGGAGTGTGAGAACCACATATATTGGTTTGGCCCAAAAATCTGTTACCTTTTTCATACGATAAAAGACACATTTTTCACTTTCACCAATAACTGGATTTGAATATCTTGAGTATGTCAGCTATCTCCCGCTATTGGCTTCTAGAGGGGAGAGGCCAGGGGTGCTGCCAAACATCTTCCAGTGCATAAGACAGCCCCACAACAAAGGATTGTTTGGCCAGAATGTCAATACTACCAAGAAACTTTGCAAACCACTTTTGACACAGTTCTATCAGTCACAGCTCCTTCTCCATACAATGCACAATCTTTTCTTAGGCTTTCAGTTGCATTTTAACCTTTTCTTGAAATAATAAAGCATAATACACCGAAAATGTTGCGAATCTTTTTCCATCTTCAATAGTAAAATGGCTACACAAAAATTCACCGATTTTGATGTTTTTTTTAATGCATGCTGATACGACAGCTGTCACAATACAATCTAACAAAATTGTTTCAAATGAAATTAAAGACAACTAGGCACTACTAGAGCCATTGTACAGAAAAAATATAACAGACTTTATGGCCAATGTGATACACGAAGTCTCCAGGCTACCCCACATATGTCTATTTCTGTAAATCAGCTGTTGACACCAGAAATTGCTGTTTTTTGCTTCCACCTGTGCAGTGCTGATACTGACTGGTGGGAATTAATAACCCTCAGCAGCTGTGGCCAGGGTCTGTTCTGACTGATTAGTGCCCACGTCTCAGCAGCTGCTAAGTGTTTTGGCTGTCTCTAATCCGCTCACCACCGACCCCCACCCCCAGCATTTAAGTCTGCCTCCACTCCCAAAATAGGCTCAGATTGCTGCGTGAGGAACAGCAGGCATGAACACACACCCTTTTCATCTGGCCTTTTACAGACAGTTCCAAAAGCAGTAAGAACTCCTGGTGAACCAGTAAGGCAGCTCATTTCCTTCCCGTTCTTGCCACTTTTCTTTGGAAACAGCTTCAAGCTCTGTAGGGGAAAAAAATCTAATTATACACAATGAACAGGAAGAGGGAGTCGGGGGATGACTGTGGGGAATTTCTGCCTTGCATAACCTTGCCATCAACTTTCATACAAGTTATCACAGTACCTGGTCATCATCCACTCCGTTAATTCAACCACAGTTGTATGTTGTCTCCATCCAGCATTTTACCTGGAGATGGATGTGCTGGACACTGAAGATGCTAGAATGAACAGACAGGTCTGTTCTCAAGGTGCTTGAAGTAGTGGAGGGTAGGGGTCAGGGTCACATTATTTGTATCACCTGTATTCCCAGTGACTCTATAATTTCCCTGCTTTTTTTAATCAGAAAAAAGTTATTAAAAAATAATTCAACAGCATCCTTTCCATTTCATGCCTATCAAGTTATATTATTACTGGTACTTTCTCCATCTTTTCAATAGCTCTTTGTGTTTGTGAACCAAACAAAATGTAAGAACCATTCAGGGCCCCTTGATTGGACAGAGGCTCTAGAAGGCACAGAGAAAGGACGCCACGTATCCCCGCGGGTGATGCAGGGGAGCCACTCACTGTTCCCCTGTCCATGCCATTCAAGGGCACTTAGTGAGCTAGCTGTTTCTTTAATATCTATCCTGCGCATTCTAAAGAAACCTCAGGCCTTGGGACTAAAGGGCTCCTTTGTTGAAAGAGTGTTTTCAAATTTAAATGAGCATTTATTCATTTATCGAGCAAAGTTGGACCAACTGGTCTTTTGAAGAATTCTCAGCTCCTGGAGAGGAGTGTCTGAGAAACTTAGGAGATGCGTGGGAAGGGTCTGGAAATAAAAGCCCTAGTCTGGAGTGTCTGCCTTCTCCCAGAGGAGCGAGGCTGCTGCTCTGCTAAGACAGGCAAAGCAGATGACTTGATTACTTCCTTCTTTCTTACCTTTTTCCTGATTTTGGTAATAAACTTGTCCTGTCCCACGTTTGGGCCAGCGTGTAGTCCAGGAGCGTTAGTGTCCGAGTTTTGGCTGGCAGTGGACAAACAAAGCAGCGGTCAGGATGCGGAGCTTCCCAGCTGTGACGCCTCCGACAAGCCCCTCGGCACTGTGCCCGCTTCCTTATCTCCAGAGGGGAAGAGTGATCATTTTCACCTCCTGAACTCACAGGGAATGAGGAGAAGCAGCATGAGCTACGCGTTGTGATGAACGTGTGTGTTCTTTCTGCAAGATCTGTTTCTAAACACTAAATTAAAGACCTTTCTTTGGGATGTATATTGTGTACTTGTATGAACGCAAAGAGTTGAGATGTAACAAAACATGAAGCAGTTAGGATGAAGTGATAACTGTATCTTATTTTATTTTCCTCACCATTTTTCTTTCACCTGATCCCCTAGAGTGGTGTTTTAACAATTAAGCTGGGTGGAGATCTAGGAACCTACGTGATCAACAAGCAGACCCCAAACAAGCAAATCTGGTTGTCTTCGCCATCCAGGTATGTTCCGAGGTCAAAATCTCTCATTAAGCTTGTTTGAAACACGACATTATGGACCGTTTAAGAACTGTCCCCCTCAGATGTTAGTGTCTGTGCAAATGGACCTTTCCTGATGTTTAACCAAATGTCCCATTCTCAGTTGGAAAGTTTATTTTGGTGATGTAACTGCTGTCTGGTGATCATTTGGCTGCTATAAGCAGATATTGGGCTGTTAACAAGATCTGAAGTGAAAAGTTAGTAACTTTTCAGAACCCAGACGAGATAGTGTTTCGCTATTAAATCATTGCCCTGCCTTTCACAAAGCCACTTTTGATAGTGCAGCACCTGAACGTGCTGCACTTTGCCTTCAAAGTTTGACCTCAGTTTGTTTTAAGCATCTCAGTTAAAGGTTAATTGAATTCCATTTGCAGAGTTGGGCTGTGTTCTCTGTGGAGGTGGGAGGGAGTTTTCAGCTGCTATTTCAGACATTTAATCCCTCATGGCTTTTCCACGGATGGGCTTTCCATCCAGTGGAGTAAAAAATTGTGTTGGGGATGGCTGTGCTGCGTCCCAAGGCCTGAGGACATGCGGGGAGAGAGGACCCTCATCCTTCCAGCTGCTGTTGAAGTGGTTATTAGACAGTAGAAGGGAGCCGCCCACAAAGCAGTCTTGGACCAGCCTCTCTGGGTCATTCATCAGCACTTCCAAAGAGAATGTATTGACTGTGAATTGGGAAAGGCCCAAACATAACCAGACACAGAATTCTTTGAACGCCTAATGGGGTTTGCATTTTTTTTAAAGTTAACTTTTCCCGTGCCCCAAACTTGATCTCATTTTTAGGTGGTTAATATTATACTAGTTGTCAATTAAGCATTATGCCTCCTTCATTCTAAACTCACTAGGGACTGTGTTACAATTCAACAAAACAACTCTAGAAATCACTCATTTCTAGCAAGGTTTTTATTCACAAAGTGATTGCTTTTTAGACTCAGTTTATTTGAAGTGGAGGCGTTTTACCCTGTGTGGGCCAGATAGCCTGCTCTCTCTGTTCTCGAGCAGTTGCCCTGACCCTCACGGTCGCCGTGCAGGAGTGCAGCGCATTCTGACCCTTCATCTCCAGGGGAACCAGTATGAGCGAGTGGGTGGATCCGCTCAAGTCTGGCCGTCAGCTTTGGGGATCGGTGGCTTTGTGAATACCGGGCAGGGCACCAGAACCAACCATGGTGGCTCCACTAAAAGAATTCCTTGTTGTGTTTGGAGACTGGAAAAGTCTGTGTCGTGTTTGGACACACCTACCAGCAATATGATCCTACTGCAGGCATGTTTAGAAGCATGTACTTCTGGATAATAATAAATTCCTTTTTTTTTTAATCTGCAATTTATCATGGGAATCTGGAGAGAAAATCTGCCAAGCAGCCATTTTCTATCACAGATACTATGTCCTTATGAAAATTTTATTTCCCACTCTATTTTTCACATTGGCCCCAAATCATCTTTTATGGGACCACATTTGTGAGATTTGGGGGTCGGGGGGCAGGGGGGCGGTTGTTTCTTTTATCAGTTGGCAACTTTTCAGGTCCTGTGGAAAGACTGGCCTTTCCTGGCCACCTTCCCCCCCCCCTCCCACCCCCCCCACCCCGCTTCCCAGGGGGAGGCCATAGGATGGAATGGAGGAGGGGCCTGGATGCAGCCCCAGGGCCTGTGCTCAGAGCCCCTGGAGCAGTGGAGGGGCCTGGTGCTTCCTTATGCTCTGCCGGGCATGCTGGTAGCATGTCCGAGCCCAGGGCCAAGGGCACGTTGTCCGGATTTGGTCTGGATTGTTCACCTTTTTTATGCGGCCCAGATGGTTTCTGTTCAGCTGTCTGTGCACGTGAAGCAAAGGCCTCTTCCTCTTGGTGTGTCCCTTTCATCTCCATTGCTAGGAAAATGTTCAGACCCCAGCGTTTGGTTGATAATACAGAAATCCTTGATTTTTTTTGTTTTGCTTTAAGATTTTATTTATTTTCTTTGTAGAGAGAGGGGAAGGGAAGGAGAAAGAGAGGGAGAGAAACGTCAATGTGCAGGAGAGATGTCAATTGGTTGCCTCTCGCACACACCCAGCTGGGGACCTGGCCTGCGACCCAGGCATGTCCCCGACCAGAATCAAACGGGCGATTTTTCAGTTTGCAGGCTGGTGCTCAGTCCACCGACCCACACCAGCCAGGGCAAATTCTTGATGTTTTCATACCCCAGAAGATGCTTCCCTTCCAAGCTTTCCTCTATCCTGGCAAACTCCTCCCACTCTTGGACTTTGGAGAATCTCTCCCTAAGCACACAGGTGCCCTTCTCGTGGGCTCCCAGCATCCTCTGCTCTCACCTCCTTCAAGTGCTCATCGGTTACCCTCGTTATCTGCTGGCACATCTGCCCCTCCGCCAGGCTGAGAGGAGGTGGAACTAAGGGGCACAAGTAGTGTGCAGCTGGAACAAGAAGACATGCCAAACCCAACTCCGCCCGTGTCCACACGGCACGCCAGTCCCACACGAGGTGCATGCACCACTCTCGCTCCCTAGATGAGCTTGAGGTGATGGAACTAGCTCATCAAACTTTCAGGGATTTAAAGTCGAATTTAAAAAAAATTTTTAATAATTATATAAGTGGTTGCCAGGGGCTAGGAGAGGAGGGAACAGGCAGTAACTGCTTAACGGGCACGGAGTTACCTTTTGCAGTGATGAGATGCTCTGGAACTAGGTAGAGGCGGTGGCTGCACAACATTATGAACACACGTAAGTGATGATAATATGTGTAAGGGACAAAGCATCTCGATGGTATAAGAATGATCAAAATTTTAAAAGGGCCGCTCTGATATAGCAGGTATTGCGTATGAGTCAGGAAAAACAACAGGTCGGAGGGCAGTACCCAGACTCAGCAGTAGAGTTTGGATGTTTTCAGGTTTTGAGAATTATTCTCTGAATTATTCCAGAAGATGATCTGTGTAACTATTCTTAAATAGAAAGGCCCTAAGACACGAAGTCAAATATATACCTCCAGTATTACTTTCTGGAGTTTCACTCCAGTTTTTTGGTGGCAATGTCTATGGAACCGGTGCTTCTCCTAAAGGGCCGTCCCCCGGACGGACCGTGCATGTGTTTTGTCTTGCAGTGGACCCAAGCGCTACGACTGGACTGGGAAAACCTGGGTGTACTCCCACGACGGTGTGTCCCTCCATGACCTGCTGGCCACAGAGATGACTAAAGCCTTAAAAACCCAATTGGACTTATCTTCTCTGGCCTATTCCGGAAAAGACACTTGATGCCCAGCCAATTCTAAAGACACTGAAAGCTATAAAGCCAAGACCCCAGCTTCCTTCTGCAGCTGAATGTCTAGGTTCCATTCCTGTTTTTGAGGACAGATGCTTTGTGTGTGACAGCTCTGGGAAGAGAACGCGTCGCCTGCCACTCTACCCCTGACTTCAATTTTCAATTTTCATAGCGATTTGGATTTATTGTCTCAGTTCCTCTCTCACGTGATACCCCATATCTTTATAATGCCTATAAATCCATACCTTTCAAGATCACCTTGCAACAAAGAAAAATAAGAAGAAGGGAAAGTTCTGAGAGCAGAAATAAATGGGCTCACTATTCATTCTTTGAAGGACTTGCTGAAAAACCGCGTGAAGAGTGGCCGATCTCACCATTCTGTCTCAAAATGAGACTCATTAAACGGGAGCCTAGAGATGTTCCCACGCCTCTTGAAAACATGAATACTTCTAAGCCTGTTTCTGTTGAAGTGTTAGTGGCAACTTGGGAATTCTCAAACCAGAGACTATTCTTTCTTTGTGCTCTGTGTCTGCCGGGGTGTGTGTAGGGGCGACTCGAAGACATGGTGCTGTTTCTCCCAAACGTACGTGTATATGTGCATGCACACACATTTAACTATGTGTATGTGTGTGCATTTAAATCTCTGTTTTAAATTTTAGGGTCAGTGTAGAGTCACCTGCTGCAACACAGGCCTGAGAATGCAAAAAATTTCCCAAAGACCAGAAGCGGGGGAAGCCATTTCTGTAAGCTCGTGGGGGCTCCCTGTAAATTGTGAAGGGCCACACAAATGGAAGAGATATTTGTGTTCATGCAAAGAACCCTGGTTGGCACCTGGTTCAGCCCAAAGTGAGTCTGTCTCTGGGCAAGTTTCCTGAACTCGCTGGACCTCTGTTTTCCCATGTGTTAGATGAAAGAGTTGAACTGGATAGAGTATAGTTAATTCCCAAATCAGACACTCACTGTTGCTGTTAGGCAACCTAACAGGCTAGCTGTAATTCCTTCTGGCAGACGAGGGGATAATGAACAGTCTTTTTAAGCTATAGAATAAAATGTATGGTTATTAGCACTACTTGAGTGTCCATTGAATTCATGTTCAAATAATAGCCATCCTTTATTGTGCCCGTACTATGCTAACCAAGGCTATAGACTATTTATGTTCCCCCAAAATTCATATGTTGAATCCTAATCTCCAAAGTGGTGGTATGAGAAGGTGGGGCTTTGGGGAGGTGATTAGGTCTTAAGGGGTGAGCCCTCACAAATGGAATTAGTCCTCTATCAAAGAAACCCCAGAGAGCTCCCTTGCCCCTTTACCATGTGAAGACCAGCTGCCCCTGAGCCAGGAAGTGGGCCTTCGCCAGACCCTGAATCTGCTGGGGCCTTGGTTTTTGACTGCCCAGCCTCCACAACTGTGAGCAATAAATTCCTGTTGTTTATAAACCACCAGTTTATAGTGTTCTATTGTAGCAGCCTGCATGGACCAAGACAGTCTCCTACACCATATGACCTCATTTTAACACCGTCAGGAACATTAAAACTCATCCAAAGTTACATCCATTATTCTCTTAATAAAGAAAGATTTAGTACTGACAAGTCTATGCAAATATGTAGCAAAGAGTTTTGCAGTGGGTGAACCAAAAACATTCCATTATAGAAAAATACTAACAATAAAACAACATAAACAAATGTCCAGTCAGCATTTAAAATATTTCTTCAGACATAAAATTACTGTGTAGTCTGGCAGGAATTTTAAGTGTGGCAGGTCAGAATCAGTATAAAACCGTGTGTGTGTGTGTGTGTGTCGTGGCCTTACTTCAGTGGAAATGTCATTGTGCCCGCCTCACTTGGAACTCAGCTGCCCAGCGCGCTCATTCATCTGTCCGGACACGACATAAAACGCAGGCATTTAACCAGACTGCCGTAACGTGAAAATGGAAGTTAGGGATACAACATAAAACTTAAGAGGTATTTAATCAGGGCCCCAAAATAGAAAATGGAAGTCAGGGAAGCTGTGCTCTTGATGCTTCCTTATGGCCTACCCTTGCTGGCCTATTTACTATACATGCAATTGTAACTGGTTTAATTATTTAGTTTATAAGGCCCTGGGAGATTCCCATTAAGGCAGTGAAAAGAGTACAAACACAGGAACAGCCACCAGGGGGCGCAAATGAAAAGCATACTGTGACAAGCAGACTGGAAAAGCACCGCAATCGGGGCCAGTAGCCCCCATCCTCCACCCCCTACCCCCGCACCCTCAGATCCTGGGAGCAACATCTCACTGATGGTATCACCCTTGTGAATGGATGACTTTTCAGGAAAATGTTAACATTCAGCATAGCAAAGGAGGCAAGGAAATGTGTAATACAACTTCAGAGAGTTTTCTGTTACGTTTATCTTCATGAGTGGGTAGACCCTGAACCGCTAGAAAATAAAACTAGAATGCCTTAGAGACCTCTCTGAAGATACGGAGAAGCCCTAGCGGTGGTGTAAGAGAACTTGAGTTTTTTCATCAGAATTTTAAAAAATTTAATCCAAACCCTGCCACATACTTGCTTGTGGACACTAGCCTCAGTCTTCTCCTCTGTAAGATGGACATACCAATCTAACTCGGGGTGCCCGGCCCACGTGCCAAGCACTCAGTGCCTGACGGCTATCGTTACCACATGTGCAGCATCCTTTCGTATTCAAATTCGGAGTTTTCCCCTAAGGCATTTTTTATGAGATCCTCTACTCAAACTGTGTCAAAAATGCTCATTTTCTGACTTTGGTGATGGATTTTGGTTCCATAGAACAATGTTTCACGCTCCCTACCATGCTTATTTTTACTCCATCTTCTGCATAGGCTTCTGAAAACAATTTGGCCAACTCTAAGTTTGATAGTTTGTGTTGAATAGTAGGTTTACAATATGTTTCTCAAGCTCTACCTGCTCCTGAATTCTGCTAACCGTATTGCCACCTTTAGAGGAAAACTCTGTTTATAAATGTGAAATTAGCGTGGATTGCCGTCAAGGTTGCCGTGGGAAGCTGGTTCCCCACCCTCAAGGTACACACTATGGTTAAAGTAGTTTTAGGTGGTGTCCAGTTACATTCTTGGCATGAATTTATCTTTTGCAAATGAAAGCAACTACATACCAGAGGAGAAGGAGAGGCACAGGTATGAAATTTCATGTAAATTCACTCTGCTGTTCAAAACTAGAACTTTATGATGGTCTTACTTTGTATAGCTATATTAGAGTAAGAAATGCCTTAAAATCCTTGTTTTGACTTAATTATCCATGACATCCTGGGGATCCCAATTAATGGCCCCTTTGGAATATGTAAAACAGATCATGTATATCCTGATGTCTGCTATAAAAATAGAATCTGAGCTCACACACTCGATTGTCCATCTTTTCTGGATGCGTTATTTAGGATACAGAGTTTCACCTCTTGACAAAGTGGGTATGGAGGGAACGTACTGTGACATAATAAAGCCCATGCATGACAGACACATAGCAACCATTATATTCAACAGTGACATGCTGAGAACCTTTCCTCTAAGACCGGGAACAAGACAATGATGCCCACTCTCACCACTTTCATTCAGTATAGTATTAGAAGTCCTAGCCAGAGGAACCAGGCAAGAAAAAAAAATAACTTGCATCCAAATCAGAAAGGAAACTCACCATGTGCAGATGACATGAAACTATATGAGGGGCGATCTAAAAAAACAAAAACCAGAATTATCTTCTAGAGGGTGGGCCCCTGTATCAATGGCACAGGCTTCCCCTGCTAGGTGAGCAATCTAGGAACTCATCTATATCAACGTACCAGCTGGTGTAAAAGGTTGCGTTCGGCGTCAGTGAATTTTTATTTTGGAGACTCAGCACGTTTGCCCATTTCATGGTGAGTGATTTACAAGTCCACCTGCCCACACTACACTGAGTGTTCCACAGTTTTTAACCAAAAATGGCATGACCTCAGTGCCCCACCCTCCCTATTTACCCGATCTACCCCCCAAGCAATTTTTTTGTTCCCTCAGATGAAAAAAGTCCTCAAAGGGAAATGTTTTGCCTACATGGAAGAGGGGAAACAAAAAAACAGCAGAAGCACTAAAAGGCATCAAAATTGATGAGTTCAAACACTGTTTTGAGCAGTGGAAAAAATGTCTTGATAGGTATATTGCATCAGATGGAGTTTGAAGGTGACTGAGAAGTTTAAACATGTAAGAATAAATACAAAATTTTTTATAAGTTCCAGGTTTTTTGGGGTCCCCCTTAGTATATAGAAAACCCTAAAGACTACAAAAATCTGTTGTAACTAATGAATGAGTTCATTAAAGCTGCAGGATATAAAATCAATATTCAAAAATCTATTATATTTCTACACATCGAACTATCAAAAAGACAGACTAGGAAAACAATCTATTTACAATATCATCACAAAAAAAAATAGGAATAAATTTAACCAAGGAGGTAAAAGGCCTGTACACTGACAACTGTAAGACATTGATAAGAGAAATTGAAAGTACAAATGAGTGGAAAGCTGCCCTGACTCAGGTGGCTCAGTTGGTTGGGTGTCATCCTGCAAGGCTAAAGGTCACTGGCTTCATTCCCGGTCAGGGCACATGCTTAGGTGGCCAGTTAGGTCCCTGGTTGGGACGCAAACAAGAGGCAACCAGTCGATGTTTCTCTCCTGTTCTCCCTCCCTTTTGCTCTCTCTGAAAAAAATTAAATAAATGGAAAGCTATTCCGTGTTCATGAATTAGAAGAATTTAATATTGTTAAAATGTTCATTCTACCCAAAATGAACTACAGATTCAACGCAATCCCTATCAAAATTGCTACAACATTTTTCACAGAAAGAGAAGAAATGATCCTTAAATTTGTATGGAACAAGAAAAGACCCCAGGTAGCCAAAGCAATCTCTAGAAACAAAAACAAAGCTGGAGGCCTCACACTTCCTGATTTCAAACCAGACCACGAAGCTATATCAAAACACAACGGTATTGACATAATATAGACATACACATTTATGGAACAGAATCGAGGGCCCAGAAACAAATCCACATGTATGTGATCATTGAATATGACAAAGAGCCAAGATCTTACCATTGGTAAAAGACAGTCTTTTAATGAATGAGGATGAGAAACTTGAAGAGCCACGTGCAAAAGAATGAAACTGGACCTCTATCTTATATCATATACAAAAATCAACTCAGAATGAATTAAAGACTTGAACCTAAGACCTGAAATCATAAGACTCCTAGAAAAAAACATAAGGGGAGAAAGTTTCTTGACATTTATCTTGGCAATGATTTTTTTTTTGGAATTGACACCAAAACAAAGGCAAGAAAAGTAAAAATAAACACGTGGAAGTACATCAAACTAAAAAGCTTCTGCCCAGCAAAAGAAATCAGCAACAAAATTAAAAGCGAAGCTACAAAATAGAAGAAAATACTTGCAAACCACATATCTGATAAGGGGTTAATATACAAAATATATAAGAAACTCATAGAATTCAATAGCAAATAAATAACCCAATTAAAAACAGGCAAAGGACTTAAATAGACATTTTCCAAAGAAGATATACAAATGGCCAAGAGATATGTGAAAGGGTGCGCAACATCACTATTCATCAAGGGAATGCAAATCCAGGCCACAAGGAGATATCACCTTAAACCTGCTAGAATAGCTATCATCAAAATGGCAAGATAAAAAGTGGTGGCAAAAGTGTGGAGAAGAGACCCCTCATGCACTGTTGATGGGAATGTAAACTGGTACAGACACTCTTGAAAATGGTATGGAGGTCTCTCAAAAAATTAAAAATGGAACTACCCTGTGATTCGGCAATTTTACTTCTGAGTATATATCTAAAGAAAATGAAACCATTTTCTCAAAGAGGATATCTGCACCCCATTTTCATTGCAGCATTATTCACAGCAGCCCAAGTACGGAAACAACCTAAATGTCTGTTGATGGCATGACTGCATAAAGAAAATGTGGTATATATGTATATGAATATTATTCAGTCTTAAAAAAGAAAAAAAATCCTGTCATTTGCAACAGCATAGGTAAACCCGTAGGGCATTGTGCTAAGTGAAATAAGCCAGACAGAGAAAGACAAATACTGTCTTGGAATCACTTATATATGAACTCTATAAGTAGAATCTTTTTTATTTTTTTAAATATATTTTATTGACTAGGCTATTACAGTTGTCCCATTTTTTCTCTCCTTTATCCCCCTCCACCCTGCAGCCCCCCTCCCACCCTCATTCCCCCACCTTAGTTCATGCCCATGGGTCCATACATGTAAGTTCTTTGGCTTCTCCATTTCCTATCCTATTCTTAACCACTCCCTGTCTATTTTGTACCTACCATTTATGCTTCTTATTCCCTGTACCTTTACCCCTTTTCTCCTCCTTCCCCTCCCAGCTGATAACCCTCCCTGCGATCTCCATTTCTGTGATTCTGTTCCTGTTCTAGTTGTTTTGTTTGTTTGTTTGTTTTAGGTTCAGTTGTTGATAGTTGTGAGTTTGTTGTCATTTTACTGTTCCTATT